>VNJR01007589.1:0-25620 GCA_008042585.1 Drosophila punjabiensis
AAATTGATGAAGGAATTTATATCGCAAACACGATATCCGATCACCAAAATACTTATGTCCGTATTATAAATACAACAAATGCCAATAAGATCGTAAATTTAAATAACATCAAGTATGAAACTTTGAATACTTATGATATAATAAAAGAAAATAACGAAGGAAGAGATGAATCCGTTATAAAAAAATTAACCAAAAACTTTCCGCCTTTGTTTAAAACTCAATTAAAAGATCTGTGCACCAAATATACAGATATATTCGGACTAGAAACCGAATCTATAACAACGAATAACTTTTACAAGCAACAGCTTAGATTAAAGGATGATGAGCCCGTATACATAAAGAACTACAGAAGTCCGCACAGCCAAGTGCAAGAAATTCAAGCCCAAGTGCAAGAATTGATAGACGACAAAATAGTCGAACCATCAGCCTCAGCTTATAATAGCCCACTTTTTTTAGTTCCGAAGAAGTCTCTTCCGGACTCTGACAAGAAAAAATGGCGATTAGTAATCGACTATCGTCAAATTGATAACAAATTATTGTCTGATAAATTCCCACTACCTAGAATTGATGATATTCTAGATCAACTAGGTAGAGCAAAATATTTTTCATGCCTAGTCTTAATGTCTGGTTTTCACCAAATTGAACTTGAAAAAGTTCCAGGGATATAACGTCATTTTCAACGAGCAATGGCTCGTATCGCTTTACGCGATTACCATTTGGCTTGAAAATAGCCTCAAATTCATTCCAGAGAATGATGACTATCGCTTTCTCAGGATTAGAACCGTCTCAAGTATTTCTTTATATGGATGACTTAATACTCATAGGATATTCCGAAAAACATATGCTCAAGAACTTAACTGATGTCTTTGAGAAATGTAGGAAACATAACCTAAAGTTACATCCTGAAAAATGTTCATTTTTCATGCATGAAGTCACATTTTTGGGACATAAATGCACTGATAAAGGAATCTTGCCTGACGACAAAAAATATGACGTCATAAAAAACTATCCAGTCCCACATGATGCGGACAGCGCTAGACGATTCGTTGCATTTTGCAATTACTATAGGCGCTTTATAAAAAAAATTTTACCGATTATTCTCGTCACATAACCAGGTTATGTAAAAAAGATGTAAAATTCGAATGGACATCTGAATGCCAGAATGCCTTCGATCATCTTAAAACGGCACTTATAAATCCAATCTTGTTACAATATCCAGATTTTTCCAAAGAATTCTGCATAATAACTGATGCAAGTAAGCAAGCATGTGGAGCGGTTTTAACTCAAAACCATAATAGACTCCAACTTCCAATTGCATACGCATCAAGATCCTTTACTAAAGGAGAAAGTAACAAGAGTACTACTGAGCAGGAACTAGCTGCTATCCATTGGGCTGTAAAACATTTTCGACCATATATTTTTGCGATTAAAACAGACCATAGACCACTAACTTATTTGTTTTCAATGGTAAATCAAAGTTCAAAACTGACAATTATGAGGCTTGAATTAGAGAAATTCCATTTTACGGTAGAATACCTGAAGGGCAAAGACAATTTCGTAGCTGATGCGTTATCAAGAATAACCATCAAAGAATTACAAAACATTACTGGATCAATAAATAAAGTCACTACAAGATTTCAAAGTAGACAAAAATTCCGCGCGGAACATGAAGAAAATGAATTACCTATGCAATCTCTAAATAAAGCTTCTAAGCCCAACGTATATGACGTCATAAACAATGATGAAGTACGTAAAGTAGTGACCTTGCATATAAAAGATTCGTTATGTTTATTTAAACATGGCAGAAAAATTATTGCAAGATATGATGTTAGCGATTTATATACTAATGGAGTTATCGACTTAGGTCAATTTGTCCAAAGGCTTGATATGCAAGCCGGTATAAATAAAATCCGCCAACACAAAGTGGCACCGTGGGAAAATATCTTTGATAAAATATCAATAGATAATTTCAAATTAATGGGCAATAAAATACTGAAAACATTAAGAGTAGCGCTACTCAACCCGGTGACCCTAGAATCAAATGTAAAAGAAAAAGAAGCAATTTTGTCTACATTCCATGATGATCCAGTCCAAGGAGGTCACACAGGCATAAGAAAAACCTTGGGCAAGGTCCTGAGACACTACTACTGGAAAAATATGTCCAAAGACATAAAAGAGTACATAAGAAAATGTCCAAAATGCCAAAAAGCAAAAATAACTAAGCATACCAATACACCTTTAACAATTACCGACACACCAACAAATGCTTTCGACAGAGTGCTAGTGGACACCATCGGACTCTACCAAAATCAGAAAATGGTAACGAGTATGCAGTCACTTTAATATGTGATCTAACTAAGTATTTAGTTGTAATACCTATTCCAAATACAAATGCTAATACTGTCGCTAAAGCAATATTTGAATCTTTTATCTTAAAGTACGGTCCAATGAAGACGTTCATTACGGACATGGGAACAGAGTATAAGAATTTAATTATAGACGATTTGTGCAAATATTTAAATATTAAAAACATTACATCTACAGCACACCACCACCAGACAGTAGGAACAATAGAAAGACGTCATAGAACTTTCAATGAGTACTTACGATCTTACATATCGGTTGATAAAACTGATTGGGACGTATGGCTTCAATATTTTGTCTTTTGTTTCAACACGACCCCCTCTATGGCACATACTTATTGTCCGTATGAGTTAGTATTCGGTAAAACAAGTAATTCAGCGAAACACTTTAATAGCATAGATAGCGTAGAAGCACTGTATAATATAGATGACTATGCTAAGGAGAGTAAATATAGATTAGAATTAGCTTATAAAAGAGCTAGAGTTATGTTAGAAGCAAATAAGAATAGGAATAAACTATTATACGATCATAGAGTAAATGATATAGATATATCAGTAGGTGACCAAGTTTTACTAAAAAACGAAACAGGTCATAAGTTAGATATTAAACACACAGGTCCGTATGTAGTAACGGAGATAGGAGCTAGAGATAACATAGTAATAGCAAACAATAAACATAAGAAACAAACAGTTCATAAGGATAGATTAAAAATCTTTATTTCATAAATTATACTTAGTATGGCCATACATAAATACATATATACACATATTTTTTTAGTAATTTCATTTTCTTTGATTCTAATAAAATAATAATAAAAAAAAAAAATATTAAGAACTAAAGAAAAAAAAGTAAAAAACAAAAATGTATTAATTAAAAATTATTATTATAAAAATAACTTCATTATATTACTATATTTTTTAAAAGGAGGGAGATGTATTATGCGCGTATATTGAATACCCACTGTACCGAGAGTACTTAAAGGGTACACACTGTGACACTTTGTTGCAGTGTTTACATATTTCAATGTCCCGGTCATAAACCATAAGTGGCCGAAATATGAACCGATCGATATGGCTTAGCCGGCACACAGAAAGTTCTAGCGTCGGCATAAATGTAATACGGACAGCATATGCATACCCCTCGCGCCTCCACTTGAGAGTGCATAGCCAATGTACATAAGTACATTCCTTTATACATAAGAATATATATACGCAGCCGTCTCTCTGCCGCCGACTGCGAGTAGCGCAGCTACGAGACCTAGCTTAAATTGAAACTTAAGGAATATTGTAAAATTCAGAAACTCCTCGAGCGTTTTGAGCGGCACCATAGCTGCTCCAATTTATCAACCCAAAATAAAACTGATAAAACCTAAATACTCAAGTCTAATTAATTAAAACTTGGAAATCTCGGAAACCTCGGAGCAATCATATTTCAGAAGTGATTGCCAAGTTGAAAAGTAACGTCAAAGGCGAGACTGTAGAAGTATTATCAGCGAAGCTAATGAATCTACAGCAACGCAACAAAATTGCCAATCAATACACATCAGAGATTGAGCAGTTGACGAAGGCTTTAGAAAGTGCGTATATAACAGACGGCTTAACACTAGAACTAGCTAGAAGTTATTTCACACAGCACGCAGTAAAAGCAATGACTAAAAACTGCACGATTGATAAGGTAAAACTTATCATGCAAGCCGGCAATTTGAACACAATGAATGACGCCGTTTCAAAATTCGTAAACAGTTGCACAGAAGCAACTGGACAACCCAACTCGGTCCTTTACTACAACAACTATACACAGCGCGGCGGAAGCCGAGGACGCGAAAGTTATAGAGGTAATTTCTGTGGTCGTAGTAACAATTATAGTTACTACAACAACACCAACCATAACAATGGTCGCAGAAACTACAGGGGAAACTCAAGGAGCCGTGGCAACTCGAGCAGAGGCTACAATAACAACAATACAAATAATGTAAGAGTAGCCACTGACACTTCGGGAAACTCCCAAAACCCTTTAAATATTCAACAGTAGATAAAGTAACAGTTCATACTATTTATCTCAGCCAAAATATATTCGTCTCATTCACCCATGTGGCTACTGGAAAAGAACTTGTCTTTTTGGTAGACACAGGTGCCGAAATCTCTATAGTAAAAGAAAATTCCGATATATTTCAAAACGTACAAGATTATAACATAATAGATATACGGGGAATAAGCCAAGAAATTACTAAATCCAAAGGCTTAACATCAATTGAAATACTGACTACCAAGTACATACATAATTCAACACGATTTTCATATCGTAGACTTACACTTAGCTGTCCCTTGTGGTGGCATATTAGGAATTGATTTCATTAAAAAATACAACTGTCAATTAGACTTACAGCCATCTAAAAGATTGGCTAATAATAAGAATAAACAATTTAAAATTTCCAATTTATGTTCCAATAGCATACAGTTCTGGCAAAAACTTAATACTTCTGTCAGCAAGATCCCAAGTTATTCGAAAAATTGAACTTAATTCAAAAGAGGACAGTGTATTAATTCCAAATCAAGAAATTCAGCATGGTATTTACATTGTAAATACCATAGCAACATCCACTAACGCTTTTATAAGGCTACTTAATACAACAAATACCGACCAAGTAGTCAGTACAGATGATCTCACATATGAATCACTTTCGAACTACGATGTAGTCAACACAAATCTAGACAATAGAGAAAAATCTGTAATATCTCAACTTTCAATAAACTTCCCTCCACAGTTCAAGTCACAGCTTTCTAGCTTATGCACCCAGTATAGCGATATATTCGGATTGGAAACCGAATCAATAACCACAAATAATTTCTACAAACAAAAACTAAGATTAAAAGATGATGAACCTGTATACATAAAGAACTATAGAAACCCACATAGTCAGGTGGTCGAAATTCAAAAGCAAGTCGGAAAATTAATCACCGACGGGATAGTCGAACCCTCTGTATCTGAATAAAATAGCCCATTATTGTTTGTCTCTAAAAAGTCAGCTCCAGGTTCCGAAGAAAAGAAGTGGCGATTAGTAATGGACTATCGTCAGATTAATAAAAAATTACTATCTGATAAATTTCCACTCACTAGAATTGATGATATTTTAGATCAACTAGGTCGAGCAAACTTCTTTTCAGGATTTAATGTCAGGATTTCACCAAATAGAACTGGAAAAAGCTCAAGAGATATAACTTTCTTTTCAACGAGCAATGGCTCGTATCGCTTCACGTGATTACCTTTTGGTTTAAAAATAGCGCCAATTTCATTTCAGAGAATGATGACTATTGCATTCTCTGGACTTGAACCTTTACAAGCATTCCTTTATATGGATGATTTAAAAGTCATCGGTTGCTCCGAAAACCATATACTTAAAAGCTTTACAGACGTTTTTGAGATATGTAGGAAATACAACCTAAAGTTACATCCACAAAAATGTTCATTCTTTATGCAAGAGATGAATTTTCTAGGTCATAAGTGCACAGCTAAAGGAATTCTTCCAGACGACAAAAAATACGACGTCATACAGAATTATGCAGACAGCGCAAGACGTTTTGTAGCATTCTACAATTACTATAGACGATTCATAAAAATATTCGCCGACTATTCTCGGCACATAGCACGATTATGTAAAAAGAATGTTAATTTGGAATGGACAGCTGAATGCCAAAACGCATTCGAATACTTAAAAACGAAACTTATGGAACCTACCTTGCTACAATATCCCGATTTCAGTAAAGAATTGTGTATAATTACTGATGCAAGTAAGCAAGCATGTGGAGCGGTTTTAGCTCAAAACCATAACGGACTCCAACTTCCCATTGCATATGCATCAAGAGCCTTTACCAAGGGAGAAAGTAATAAGTGTACTAACGAGCAGGAACTAGGTGCAATACACTGGGCAATATTACATTTTCGACCATACATTTATGGCAAACATTTCACTATCAAAACAGATTACAGACCTTTAACTGACCTGTTCTCAATGACTAACCCAAGTTCCAAACTGACACGTATGAGGCTAGAACTAGAAGAATACAACTTCACAGTTGAATATTTAAAGGGAAAAGACAATTACGTAGCTGATGCGTTATCAAGAATAACCATAGAAGAACTACAAAATATAACCGGAAATATAAATAAAGTCACTACAAGATTCCAAAGTAGACAGAAATCCTGCGCAGGAGAAAAAGAAATAGACTTGTTTGGGCAATCTATAGAAAAAGCTTCAAAGCCCAACGTATACCGAGTCATAAACAATGACGAAGTACGTAAAGTAGTGACCTTGAACGTGAAAAATATGCTATGTTTATTTAAACATGGAAAAAAAATTACTGCAAGATTTGATGTTAGCGATTTATATACCAATGGAGTCCTTGACTTAGGTCAGTTTTTCCAAAGGCTTGAGACGCAAGCCGGTATACATAAAATCAGCCAACTCAAAGTGGCACCGTGGGAAATATCTTTGAACATGTTTCAATAGATATTTTCAAGAAAATGGGCAATAAAACATTAAAATCATTGAGAGTAGCGCTACTCAACCCGGTGACCCTAATAAATTCAGAAAAAGAAAGAAAAAGAAGCAATTATGTCTACATACCATGATGAACCAATTCAAGGAGGTCATACTGGTATTTCTAAAACCTTGGCCAAGATCAAAAAACATTACTTTTGGAAAGGTATGACTCGGTATATTACAGAGTACATACGAAAATGTCTAAAATGCCAAAAAGCGAAGATAACGACGCATACAAAGACCCCATTAACCATTACTGAAACACCACAAAAAGCGTTCGCCAGGGTAATCGTGGACACGATCGGTCCACTGCCTAAGTCTGAACAAGGGAATGAATACGCACTTACTTTAATGTGCGATTTAACAAAATACCTTGTGGCAATACCAATTCCAAATAAAAGTGCAAAAACAATAGCCAAAAGCTATATTTGAAGGTTTTATTCTGAAGTACGGTCCAATGAACACCTTCATTACGGACATGGGAACAGAATATAAAAATTTAATAATTGAAAATTTATGTAAAAATTTAAATATCAAAAACATAAATTCTACTGCACACCATCACCAGACTGTCGGAACAGTGGAGCGAAGCCACAGAACACTTAACGAGTTCATACGCTCATACATCTCTGTTGATAAAACAGATTGGGATGTATGGCTACAATACTTCGTATAGTGCTTTAACACAACCCCCTCTATGGCACATGATTATTGTCCATACGAACTAGTTTTCGTGTGAAGTAGTTCTTAGGCTGGGGTGAAGCTCAGTCACGCCAGGATCTCTTTACAGAAAATTTATAAAGATAGGACAATGGGTCTTCGATGAACGGTGGGCTGACGTAAAATGGAGGTTGTCAGCCACCGGGTTACCAAGCAGAAAAACTCTATTTTTGATATTAGCAAAATAGCGAAAGGGGATCCGCGGTAGCGCGTATTGGGTCTGGCTCATGGCACTCGCCGCGAGGAGACCGAGAGGGATCGATTACAGGACATTTTCTACACGTTAGGGACTAGCTATGCGGTCGGCTGAGCCTGGCCCCGTACAAGTTTTCTGGATGTAAAAATAATTGTTCATCGTAATATGGGTGGGTTTCGGTCTTTTAGTCAGGCGGTAAATAGAATTTAATTAAACTTCATTTTTATATATTGTTCGAATTTTATTATTCATTTATTTTTCTCAGTGTATTTTTATTCTCTCTTTTCTTTTCTTTTAACTTTTTATTCCTCGAATTTTTCCCAGTATCTGTATATCAATTTATAACTTTTATTTCCTCACAAATTTTTCCCAGTGTATTTTTAAATGTATAAATTTATAGGTTTTCATATGTTATTCGCGAGGTTAGTTTTTGTTACGAATTATTACGCAAAGTTTGAGGTTAGGGTTACATTCTGGCGATACCGCATCGAGTCCCGCCGAGATTTGATTTGCACTTGGCCATGTTGGCCAAACTCCCTGGCATGCCACTCGTTGCGGTTTCACACACACCACTCACCCGTCTCACGCCACGCACACACACACAAGCACCCGCCTGTTGGTTGCGTGCTCCGCCGCTGGTCCTGGGCCGGCACAAGTCCCTCGCTGCTCCGCTCCGGCTGGTCCGGCTGGTCTGCGTCAGCCGTCACTCAACGGCTTGGTTCTTCTCAGTTGGCTTCCTTCGAGGTGGAGGCCCGATGGCCTGCTGGTGGTTCCTAAACTCGACTTCTGTTCACTCGCACTTTTCTCCGCTTATCTCGTTCTTTTTACTAATCTCCTCTAACTTGCTCCATGTGGAGTGGCACTCGCCACTGCGTGTTTTTAACAAAGATCCACGTCAGGCTCGCTCCACGTCTTTTCCACAACCCTTCCGGGTTTTTTCCACTGCCAAGTTCTGCTGGCCTCGCTTCAAAACTTCTAGAAGTTTTGTGCATCGCTTCCTCTCGTTCTTTCTTAGGGCGCGTGCCAATTTTCGGGGGTTAATTGCATGGCGTGATCGTGTCCTCTCTCGCTCTCGCCTGCATACTTCTTTTTAGCCATGTGACCGCTGCTCGTGGTGAGCTTCGTAGATACGCCTGTGTGTGTGTGTCCGTGTGCCTTGAGCTTTCGGCTAGCGATGATAGTTCGCGGCGGCTTAACTTAACTATCGTTTAGGCTTGCAAAGCCTTAAAATCTATTTATATTTAACTAAATCTATTATTATCATCTGCTATTATTTACATTATTATCTACTATTATTTACATTATTATTAACACCCTATTTTCCTATTGTTTACACTATTATTCCCTATTATTTACATGGCTTATATTATTATGTATTATTTACATATTTATTTGTGGGGAGCCGGCAGTTTCCTCACACTCGGAAAAACTTCAAATTTACTTTACCAATTCAATAGCATAGATAGAATAGAACCATTATATAATATATATAACAAAAAGATAGATACGAAAAAAATAGCGTAGACTTTGAATTAAAAATAGGAGACCAGGTTTTATTAAAAAATGAAACTGGCGATAAGCTAGACTTGTGACGGTCTGTCGTGCCTCGGGTAACTGCGGGACGTCCAGGATCCGTTAGGAATTAATTTGGTTCAGGCGTGGTTGCTGTAAGAGATCCCCGACCCGATTTCCCCGGGAAGAACACCAAGGGTTTATACAGTAAGAATATAGTAGCGGGTTTTATTTCGTATATTTAGCTACAGGTTTGTCAAAAATATCTCCGCCCGTGGCTGAAGAGCTGCCCTCAGACGATGGTCGCCGCCAGGCCTCTCGCGTCACGTTTCTTCGGCAGTGGCGTACCTGTGAAGGGACAAGTTAGCGTCGGGCCAGAAAGCCGTCCCGGAGAGAAGTTTGTTGTTGGGCTCGACAAGCCGTCTAGGAGAAGAGTTGTGGTGGGCTCGACAAGCCGTCTAGGGGAGAAGTTTGTTGTTGGGCTCGACAAGCCGTCTAGGAGAGAATTGTTGTTGTTATTGGGCTCGACAAGCCGTCTAGGAGAGAATTGTTGTTGGGCTCGACAAGCCGCCTAGGAGAAAGTACCTTTGGGCCCTCAAGCCGTCTAGGAGAATACCGTGGGGCCCTCAAGCCGTCTCGGAGAGAGTTCCGGTGGGCCCTCAAGCCGTCTCGGAGAGAATTCCGGTGGGCCCTCAAGCCGTCTCGGAGGGAATACCGGTGGGCCCTCAAGCCGTCTCGGAGAGAATTCCGGTGGGCCCTCAAGCCGTCTCGGAGAGAATACTGTTGGGCCCTCAAGCCGTCTCAGCGAGAATAGGATTTTTTACCGGGCCCGGAAGCCTTCTTAGGGAGATTAGGGGGGTTGGAGGGGGGAACTACGGGAGCGCTAACTACAATGTATTGAAGTGAACCAGATCGAATGACCCGGTCCAACCAAAAGACTTCGCTGCTGACTACTGGATGCGTGCTACAAAGTAGGCTTACCTCACCCGATCGCTGCCGGCTGCTAAGTGATTTTACAGCGGCTGCGGCTCTCCTTTTATAGCGATCTGGCGGGTTTTAGTGTGCCCGTTCTTCTTTCTGGCGTTAGCCCCTTTCCGACATGTGACTAACGCCTCCCCGGTCCAGTGTGACCGTCCGTGGGCGCGCCCGCGCTTTTAAATTCGAATATTCGTTTGTGTTTGTTTCTATTTCTTTCTTTTCTGTTTTCCCTTTATTGTTTCCTTCCCTTTTACATCAGTCCTCCGTTATTCTGACTTTATTTCCATTTTATTACTTCATTGTATGTCTCTTATGTGCTAGTTTGTTTGCTTATCTTTTTATTTATATGTATGTATGTGCGCGGCACGCGTCACAGACTATAAATATACAGGACCATATAAGGTTAAGAAAATAGAACCTAATAATAATATAACAATTTTAAATACAAAAAACAAAACGCAGACAGTTCATAAGGATAGATTAAAAAATTTTTATAAAATAGATTTTGTCGAATGGCCATTCATAAGAGAAAAATAAAATTACAACCACTCATAAGAGAAAAATTAAAATGATAACAAATTTTTCCTTTCTAAAAATTTAATTTCTTTCCTATAATAATGAATATAGGAATACAAATACAAAAAAAAAATAAATATATAGTAAGAAATAATAAGAAATAATCGCATAAATGTTTCAAGATTTTATTTTACTAATTTTTCCAATATTTACTATATTAATTAAAAAAAAAAAAACCCAAAAAGAAATATTAATAAAAAAAATTATATTTTAAAAATTTATAGATAATAAGAATTAAAATAACTTCATAAAATTAGGTTACTTTTCAAAAGGAGGGAGGTGTAGTGCATCCACATATGAATTCCTATCACTCAGCAAAAACATTGAGCGGCAACACTTGGTTAGTAAAAATCACAACACTTTGTTGTTATGCCAATAATATACATAGGGCATTGCCTTTGTCACTCAGCGACAGCGTGCCAAGTGCCCACACACTTTTCAAGTAATATGAATGCATTCATCGTTCAGGGCCGAATCAGCATGGTTCCCACGCTGACCGCTTATATACATATGTGCATGCATAGCTCTGCCTGTCTTACATTTTGTTACTTTAATTATATATAAAATATATATATCGGCTGCTCTGCCACCGCCCTCGGCAGCAGCGCAGCCTTTAGAATAAGTAAAATTGTAACGAAGAAACACAGAGATATGAACCAGAGCAGCGACATGTCGTGTCGCCCTCTTAATTAATAAATGATCAGATTGATAAAATATGATTGTGGTTTTTATTCATTTAATTCACCAAACACAAAGCGGTTATTACACCCCGTACTCGACAACTCGATAGGAGCCGCGTACCCGGGTCATTTGCCTCCTAGCATGCAGGCACGTGGACCGGAGATCGGCGATATCGTCGCTCCACCAGAGCGTGGGCGTTTGGTTTCTCCGACAAGTCCCTCTCTTCCGCATGCTCTGGTCGCAGGCGTGCTCTAGAGCTGCTCCGATCTGGTTGGCAGTCTCCTCCCTGCGCGTCTGCAGACATAGCGTGTTTGGCCTGTACGCCTTAGTGGGCCGCCGCAACGAGCGAGTGACACCCTTGGGCGCACCCACTGAGCAAAGGATTGCCTCGTGGTCGCTCCCGCTCTCCATCTAGCGTCGTGGAAGATGGTGCTACTCACATACGTCATGTCGATTATTGAGGCGGCTCCTGCTCTGACGAACATATGCCTCACCCCGTCGTTGAGGAGGACGACGACCGTCGAGGCAAACACCTTCAGAACAGCGCGTCCGCTGGCGTTGGTCGAGGGGGATTCCCACTCCAGGACCCAGGCGTTGAAGTCGCCTTTGACTATGACCTTTGACCTGCCACGCAAGTCGCTAAATAGGTTGTCTAAGGTCCTACTGAACACCTCGGGAGACTGGGGCCTAAGTAGCAGCTATAGACGTGGTAGCCGCTAACTTCCGCCCGCACGAATCTATCGGCTTCCAGGATGTTGGACATCCGCCGTTGTCCGTCACCACAGAGTGCCAGAGGGCCGCCTTGCCAGTGCGGTCCTTCGCCCATATAGCGACATCCGCCGCTACCTCGCGCATCGTTTGCAGTAGCAATCCTGCGCCGATCTGCAGTGACTCAGGTTGAGCTGAATCAACTGCATAACGTATTTGAGGGACCAGCACCGCTGTTTCTGGCCGGGCTGCTGTTGCTGCCGGGTCGTCGCTTGCTAGGGCCGGCTCCTGCCCCGGGAGCGGCCGCAGGCTCCTTTCGCAGACGGCTGCCTTGTGCCCTGAGTCGCCACACTTGATGCAGCAGCCGCTCCTGTCTACCAGGCTCTTGCACCTTATGGCGATGTGACCCATCTGAAGCATCTGAAGCAGCGAGGAGGGCCCTCACGCTCCCGCACTCTGCATCTGGTCCATCCTTTTCGGACCTCGCCACGCTTCCTCACCTCGTTGGCCATCGGGCACGGCAAGCTTATTACCGCCGTTTTCGACTCACCGTACCCAGGGCGGAGGCTCCGGACCTTGACCGCACCTTCACTGAGCTGGTATTGCCTCGTGAAAGCTGCGCGGATCTCGCTCTCCGTCGTGATGGCATCTAAGTCACGGATTTCGAATACACTGACTTTCGAGTCCTCTGTGACAGCTCGAACCACCGCCGCGTCTCCAAGGACTCGCGAGATGCTGTTCCTCATGGACTCTGCGTACTCCGAGCCGCCTTTGGCTACCTTCAGAAGCAGGTTTCCTCTGGCGGTCCGACGCACCTTGTTTACTGACCCGCCGAGGTCAGCTAGCTGGCTGTCTTCCCTTCGAGTGACCAGTGCTAAGATCTCCCCGTAGCTTTTCCCCGCAGCCTCAACTATCACCGCGTCTGGGCGTGTTCTACGGGTCGGCCTTTTCTTCCTGACCACCTTACTCCACGAGTTGTCAGCAGTTTCGGGCTCGGGCTCGGCGGGTTTTTCCGAGCTCCCTTGCCGGTTCTCTGGCACCCGGGGCACCTCGGGGGGAGGTGGCCGAGTCCTTCTGGCAACGTTTGTCAGCGCCGCGAGCTACCTTTTCGGTACGGGCCGAAAAGGTCCCCAGTCCCCAGTCCCCCCCTGCCCGGAATAGAACGTTGTTCTATGTTTGTGCTCTTGGCTCGATGCTCTCCATTACTACTTGTTCTCCTCCAAGGGTCTTCTCGTGTGTCGCTGTGTTTTCTCCTACGTCGTTGTTCTCGGCATGTTTTGCCGCCTGGTTTCCTTCGATTGTTCCTTTGTCGCTTCGTGACTGTGTTCCTTGGTTCGTGTGCTTTGCGCGGCTCTCCGGGTGTTTTTGCTTCCTTGTAGTTCCATTGTCCTATGTCGTGATTGGCTAGGCATAACCAATCTTCCGCTGAAGAGCGGATGGTCGTCGTGGTCGAGGTCAAGGATGTGATTCCGGTGCATTGCCTTGGTTGCCGTGCTCCGGTTCATTAGGCTTGGTCTCGTCGCGTTTACTGGGTCTGCGACGAGATAGCGTAAGGCTTGCAGTCTCACATTGGAGGTTGATGCCGATGGAAGCGACGAAATCCATCCGTACGATTAAAGGTTCCAGCATGGATTTCATTGGAAACTGTATTGACCTCCGGAGCGTCACGTCTGCCATAAGCAACTTTTTATTAATCTGTGTGCGAATCTCTTTAACTGGTGGTGTTGTCTGACTACTTCGGCGATTTTCTGTCTAATAAAACCCCAAGATGTCCCTGTGTCGATGGTAGAGGGGATCATCCCTCTCTATTCTAAGCGGTGTGGTTACTTGGGGTTCTTTCTTTGATTGGGTCCCGACGGACTTCGGCGGTCGAGAGGACCCATACCGTTTCCCCGTTCTTGGCGTTGGCAACATTCGACTGTCCGGATGTCTCGTCGTCCGCAGTCCCAGCAGTAGTACTGTCGTGGAGTCCGGTAATCGCGGCTGAAATGCCCCGGTGTTTGGCAATTTCGGCAGACATCCCGAACATTCGACGGTCGCATGCTGCCATCCGGTTAACCCTAGCTGGCGTGGGCATTTAGGATTACGGCGGCGCGCGGAGTGTATTTCTTTCGATGATTCTCGCGGGGAGCGCAGGTTGAATCCGACCCGGCGAAGGTGGCTGGTAGGCGGTCGAATTTTGAAAGGCGTGGTTATTGCTTTGTCGCCTGAGGCTCTGCTTCTGGATGGCCTCGAACTCGATAACCAGTTAAGCCTGGGTTTCATTTTAGCCCGCATGGCGCATGAGAACGCGAAGATCTAACATGAAATCTTTAAGGGTTTCTCCTTTGAACTGCTCAAGGCTCCGAATTTGGTCGTCCAAACGGGGGGGAAGAAAATATTCGAGGCAGAAAGTGGTCAAATCAACCTGTTGTAGGCGGATTATTTGGAACCATTTGTCGGCTCTGCTCGTCAGCAGCTCGGTCATAGCGCGAGGAAGAAGTCCTAGGTCGATCCCGTAGGATAAGGTCCGACTTTCGACCTGTCCGACGAAGGTTAAGGGGTCAGAATATTCATCGAATTGGAGGCCCCATTTGCAATCCCGTTCCGGGACGCAAGCAAATTCTCGTTGTTTCCAGTCGTAGCTCGGCTCAGGAAAAGATTCTCGATTTTTGATCAACGGAGAGGGGGCAGTAATAGCGAAGTTAGGAATGGTACGAGAACGTCCTATAGAGGAGATTCCGGAATTTTGATCCGGCGCTTACATTCGCGGTGACCCCGCTGGAGCCAGCGGGCTGTAATTCGCTATTTTAGGTCGGCGAGTCGTGCCCACACCTCCTGGTTATGTTCGAAGTCTTTGAAAAAGGTTACGAAGTTTCGTTGCAAGTCGATGACAGCTCCCTCGGCGGAGAAACCGAATTCTTCAGTAAAGGATAGCAATTCGGCCTTCAAGCGGGAGTATATCCACCGCGAGGTCAACTTAGAATTTTTAAACGTGGATCTCGATCAGTTTTGAAGATAACTGATTGAAACTTTGCAGATAGTCTTCTATATACTCTCACTCGTATATAAGTCGGATCGGTCAACTATATCATATAGCTGCCATACAAACGATTCGTAAATTTGTTGAAAAAAAATTATAACCTCACTGCTTTTCAACATATCTTGATCAACTCTCGGTTGTTTACATATTGTTTCAGATTTTTTGGATTTAATTTTATATAAATCGGACTACCATCATATAGCTGCCATAGGAATGGTCGGACAATTTTTAGAAAAAAAATTATAACTTTTTTAGTTTTCAACATAATTTCTTCTTCTTTAAGATAATAGTATTTTATATTTTTTCAGAATTTTGTTGTAAATTTCATAAGAATCGGACGACTATATCATAAAGCTGCCATACAAACGATCGGTATGTGTGGAGAAAAATTACATTTTACTTTACATTACAAAATTGTAAAAAAAAAAAAAATTTAAGACTGTAAAAATTGTATGAATGTTAAAGTAGTTCCTATTATATTATATTGGGATAGATTATAATTGATACAATTGGAATCTGCAAGGGTATACCAACTTCGGCGGTGCAAAATTACTTCGCTTCTGGCCCTTTCGCCGTCCTGTTAGGCACGGCGATCGTCGACGTGTTCCATTTGGGCACGAACTATCGAGCCCGACCATTAATGGACCCGGGATCCTAGGCGACGTTCATTTCCGAAGGCCTTTTCAAGCTGATGAAGCTCTCATTCCCCAACGTACAGACTCAAGTCTCCGGGCTAAACCAATCGGTGTCGGCACCGACTCTGCCACTTCTCGATCCGCTCACCGAATAAGCCAAGTCTACAGTTAGACACCGCAGCCTATGTCCTTCCGGAATCGTTGGGCAAGTTGCCCTCACATCCAATTTCCCAGAATTCCTTGAAAGGCCTGCCCTCTCTCCAATTGGCAGACCCCACCTTCTTTGAGAGCTCACAGATCGACATCCTGATCGGAGCCGACCTATTACGGTCGGTTATGTTGAGTGGCACTCGATGGAGTATTTGCGGCTTACTCCTAGGCCAAGAAACCATTTTTGGCTGGGTGCTTACGGGGCCGATTTCCCATGTTAAAGCCAATAAAGTCGCATCCTTTACGACTCAGGTACACCAAATAGGTGACGATTCGCTAGGCACGCTTCACAGCACGTTCTATGAGGTGGAGGATCTACCAGTCCAGATGGTAAAAGAATCGAATTCCTATTACGAAAAGAACTTTTTCCGAACCACAAAGAAAGACGCAAGCGGGAGGTAGGTGATGACGCTGCCGATCTGAGACCCCGAAAAGTCTGAATCCTATCTAGGATATTCGAGGTCCATTGCGTTGGATCAGTTCCTTAGAAACGAGAATCGTTTAAAGAGAGACTTTCCCCTAAAAGAGCAATATAATAGCGTGATTCAAGAGTATTTGGATCTGGGTCCTATGAAAGAAGTTCCGCCGACTCACAGTGCTCCTACCTACTATCTTCCACACCATGCGGTACTTAAGCCCGAAAGCACCACTACAAAGCTCCGCGTTGTAATCAACGCATTAAGCCCTTCGGCAAATGGAACCAGCTTAAGTAATATTCTTCATGCTGGTCCAATCCTCCAATCCGATCTGACCATTCAAATCCTGAAGTGGCGATATTTCCAATATGTTTTCAGTGCGGACATTACTTAAATGTACCGTCAGATCTGGGTCAATTCCAAATACACCCCCTTTCAAAGAATTCTGTTCCGAAATAAGGAAGGAAATATCCGAGATTTTGAGTTGCAAACAGTTACCTACGGGGTCAACTGCGCGCCCATCCTTGGCAAAGGACGTCCAAGTGCCATTTCCGATGTCGATGTCGATGATGTGCTGGCCGGGGCGAATTCCGTGACCGATGCCAAAAATTCCATTAAAAAAATGGACTTCTAACCACAAGAGCATTTTAAACTATATTCCAACAGAGCACTTTCTGCATAGCGAATTCCTCGACATTGATGCCGTAAGCACGGCCAAGACGCTCGGTATTCAATGGAGGGCAATGTCCGACGAATTCTATTTCGTGCCTCCAGAAATAGTATCTGAACCTGCCTACACTAAGCGGGAAGTTTTATCCCCAATTGCACAGTTGTTTGATCCTACAAAGTGACTTGCTCCTTTCATTATTCGTTCCAAAATGTTTATGCAGGAGATCTGGTTGCAAGACTTGAGTTGGGACGAGGAGCTTCCCACTGAAATGAGTCAGAGGTGGCAATCCTTCCTACAGGAATATTCCGACCTCAACCAAATCCGCGTTCCGAGATGGGTCGGGTATCAACCGGGGGTATCTACAGAGCATCACGGTTTTTTTGACGCGTCTCAAAAGGCTTCCGCGTCGAAATGGGCCACAGGATCATCACCCGCCTCCGCCCCCATCTGCCATGTCCGTCTCCCGGTCTCCGTCGCCTTCTCGGAGCCCCATCGAGTGCCCACGTTCGGAGGTCTCCGCCCCGGCTCCATCGGTGGCCACGTGGATCAAGCAGAAGGCGATCCACATCCTCCCGACAGCGGTCGTCCTGCTTGACGCGGGGTCCACGACCTTCGAGACCGGGGCACTGATCGACCCAAGCATGGCGGTTAGCAGCATCGACCAAGAGGTCTGCGCGACGACTATCCGGGCTCGACCCAAGCCTGAAAATCCGGACTCCTACGCGGGCTCTGAGCGACCCAGCGTGGGCAAAATTCAAGGATATCCGCCTTGCAGACGAGCAGTTCCACCGCCCCGCAACCATCTCCCTCGCCTTGGGTTCCGATATCTTTTCGAAGATCATCCAACCAGGGTTCCTAAAATTGGAAGATGGGTTGCCGGTGGCTCAGAGCACCGTTTTCGGATGGACCCTCTCCGGCGCGTATCAGGAGGCTTGCCTTTGCTTTCGCAAGGGGGGGAAAATGTTTGCACCACAGGGCGCTTAGTTTTTCGCAGTGTGCGCTCGCCCGCTCTCCCTCTCCTCGGCCGTTTGCTCGCTCCCTCCGTTTCCAACCGGCAAACGGCGCCTTTCAACCCTTGCTTTGTTAGATCTAAGATTAGTCTTAAGCAAGCACTGAAGCTTAAATATAGTGAATTTTGTGAAGAATAGGCGCGGGTGGCGTAGAACCCGCGTCTATTCTTCTTCGTTTCCACGGGACCACGGAATTTTTCCAGCAGCCACTCACATCGCATCAACACCATCCGGAAGCATCACTCGTGCCAGCCCGGAACCAACATCTACGAGATCCGCCCACTCCATTTCAATCTACGTAAGAAACAGAATTGGAGCATTTGTGCCTTGCCGACCATTTTTAGATTTAGCGTCTCAGTTAAACTTTATAACTTTTCGCCTAGCAAACCAACTAAATTTGAACACTAGGAAATCGCATACACTCGTCTCTGGGATCGGGAAATCCTCGTTGAATTCCGATAGGGCAGTCGATTTTCTTACGCAATCACGGGATGCCAGTTATCGTGCGTCATTCTCAGCTGTGGTGTCTCACAGTATCACGGATTATCAGCCCCATTTCAAAACATTTCGCTCGCTGATCCTTATTTTAACCAATCCCAACGAATTGACCTTTTAATTGGCACTGGTCTCTTCTTCAAAATAATTGCTACGAGACAAATTTACTTTGCCGACACTTCAGAACTCCAAGCTTGGTTGGATCGTCTCTGGAGGGCTGTCGAGTACATCCGATCACAAGCCTGTCTTAGCTGCCATTGTCAAGGATCCTACAGATCATTCGAAGACTTCAGTTCATCGAAGACATCGTTGTTGTCGGAAGACATGCGATGTGAGCAACTCTTTAATGAAAATGTCAGCAGACTTGATTATGGCCAACATTCTGTTCGTCTCTTGACTACTTCAGGTTTCGAATCCCTACGTGATTCCTATTGCTTGGCTCGTCGTCGCTTCAGGAGTCTGGAAGTTAAAGTGAAGAGAAACCCGGCCCTGAAAGCTCAGTATTCAGAATTTTTACGGGAGTATATCGATCTAGGCCACATGTCTTTTGTTAGGAACCATCGGTGCCACAATTCTTTTTGCCCCACCGTTGCGTACACAAGCAGGATAGCACGAGCACGAAGCTTCGTGTGGTGTGTGATAGATCCATGCAGGATCACAGGCGTTGCTTGCCACATTGCGGCAAAAGTATTGGCCGATTAAAGGCCGTAAGCTTGTAGCTAGCATTATCAACAAATGCGTCAGATGTTTTCGGATGAAACCTGTAAGTTGTGAGCATGTTATGGGTAGCCTGCCAGCAAATCGAATGCAGTCCACGGGAGTGGACTATTGTGGACCCTTCTACCACAAGGCAGAGACCAGGAACAAGGCACCCCACAAGTGCTATATTGCCGTGTTTCTGCTTCTCCATAAAGGCAACGCACTTGGATGTTGTTCAGAATCTCACATCGTATTCATTCATTGCAGAGCTAAGAAGATTCATCAGCCTTAAAGGCAGTCCACGTACCATTTGGAGTGACAATGCTACGAACTTTGTCGGCGCAAAGAGCGAGCTTGCCAAGCTGAGAGAGCTATTTTTGAGCGAGCCACACACAGCATCGATATCTTCCGCCTGTTTAGCTGATGGGACTGATTGGAAGTTCATCCCACCTCGTGCCCCGCATTTCGGTGGTTTATGAAAGGCTGCTGTTAAGTCAGCTAAATTTCACTTCTACGGAATCGTCGGTACATCCATCATAACACTTGATGAACTTCGATCGTTTGCCTATGAGATTGCTGCTATCCTTAACTCTCGTCTGTCCAATTTCAGAAAACGCTGAGAACGTCGAGGTGGTAACACCAGCGCATTTTCTAAAGGGTTCCAGCTATACAAAGCTTCCTGAGCCTGACATCAAATATCTTCGTCTCACCAGATGGCAACGGGTGAGCCAGATGCAACAACACTTCTGGAAAAGATGGAGCAGCGAGTAATTGTCCCTACAGCAAGAAAGCAGCAAGTGATGCGTCGAAACGTCGAACATCAAGAATGGAAGCATAGTTTTGCTGAAGGAGGACAACACTCCACCATTGAGATGGCAGCTTGGGCGCATCCAGGACGTCATACCTGGCGGGGACGGCGTAATCAGAGTAACTATCGATTACGATATAGTTGGAACCGTACCTCTCCCAACGGGGGGATTATGTTTGGAGCAGACCGTCAGCACCTAGTCATGCGCACATAGGTGTACCGCTGCACCTGTTGCGCTCTTCGTCGTTCTCTTTCCATTTTTTTCTATTCTTTTTCTTCTTAATTCGCCTAAGCTGTCGCGCTATCTTATTTGAATTACATATAAAGCTTATGCCACATGAAACATATATTTATGAAGCCAAGCTTTTGATCGTCAGTTGCAGCTCCGACTAGACCGAGAACATATTAAAAACGGCATATTTAATTCGACCTATAAGTGCGTTTAGAATTATTTATTTGCCAAAGAGTGTCATATTTGTTGTCTTCCCCATAAACAGCAACCATTAACTATATAAATATGCTTTAAAGAATAAATAAGTATGCGATAAATAAATATGCAATAAATAATTAAATAAAAAAACCTGGTACTGACATAAAGAAAACCTGCTGCCTCAATTTTGATAGCGGTCAAACTTTATATACAAAAAGAACGCTACGAAAAAAGTTTTTACGGGTGCTGACATAAGAAAATTTTACGAAAAAAACAAAATGTTGCGAGCAACACAGCTGTTATTGTGCTGTCAGAACAATTAAATTAATTTATTCTTACATGCAATATGAAGGGAAATTCATCAAATTAAATTATAGACCTGCCATCTATTATAATTTAGTAAAGGGCGGTAGTGATGAGGTCCATTAATTGACATTTAATTCGTAAAAGATGTTTTAAATGCAGAAATAATTAGTTATTGGGCGGCATCGGCAATGGTGTCTCCGGTGTTTTAGCTTCAGGTTCATAGCGATGAATACATCAATATATTTACTGTTGTCACGTAGTTCTCTGGCCGAGGTAGTACCTCAGTCGGGGCCAAGAAACCTATATGGTAACGATATGCCTAGAAACGAGGGGATAACGCTGGTTTCGGTTCCGCTGGCGGCGTCTGCGGCCGCAGAACCAGATGACCCGGGTCAAAGATCTCGGACACCCCCTGGCTAAATACGCCACCTGGCGTCCGTGGTCGCAGCCCAGACCGGGAGAGGCTAGCGGTCGGGGAAATATGTCACGATCGCCCGGGTTGGTGTGAAACTCGGGAGGCCTGGGAAATAAATCTGGGACCACCCCCCTGGTGGATGCAGCGGTTGCAGCCGCTCGGTGAGGCTGGAGGCTTGGGTAGATCGTGACGCGGATCACGGCTACAGGCGTCTCTGGCTAGACTCGGATGCCACTTTCAGGGTTTTCTGTCAGATATACTCGGCAACTACGGGGAGGACTACTCCGGATGGACGCGGAGTCTACGGGAACTTAATTCTCCGGATGGGCGCGGAGTCTACGGGGAATCTACTATGATCAAGCATGCGGGGCGAGGAGGATACTCGGCCAAGATGCGTCTCGTGAATGAGAAATCCAAACACGAGCCGCAAACCTAGGTCGAGGAGTGGGAAGTGTATTTATTTTATGCCAAAGAAAAGGGCCCTGGCTGCTGCCGTCACAGTATGTAGATATGCTTACGTGGAGTCCCTTCGGCACGCGGGCCGGTGATGCACGAGACAGCAGGTGTGGGCTGCGGGAGCAACGTGAGCTGCGGCTCGATGCAAAGGGTGCGTCGGACCCGTGTTTGTGTGTGTCGCAGGGCGGGAGCGTTCGCGTCCCGAAGAGTGTATGTACTCGCGGGAAGTGTGTCCCGAGGTGTCTCACCACGTGGCGGCGTGTGTTTCGATGCTGCGCGGCGGGGCGGTCGAAAAGGCGTCTTATCTCGGCGAGTTTCAATACGGAAGAGGCAGAGTGAAAAAATCAGCGATCGCACTTCTGCGACGCGTCACGCTCGTGACGCTCGTGTGACGTCGGAGGCGGTTTCCCGAGATCGTCCGGATATGGCGGCTGTAGGCACCAGTGGTGGCATGGTGTTTACCGGAGCGTGTGTGAGTGGTGGCTGATATGGCACCAACGTGAGGACCGACTTCTTTCGTCGAAATCGTTGACCGATGCTCTCTTCGTCATTGCTGGGCTCCGATTCAGATAGATTTAGGACCCCTTGTGGTACCACGAGCGCTCCTCGTCGGTCTACACGTAGTGTTGGACGCCCTGAACTGGGACAGTGTCGTCTTCTTCGGTGCTTTCGTGGAAGCGATATTCGTCCTTTTCGTCTGTGACGTCCTCCACGAACGGTGCCCGTGGACCTTGATCGTCCTTGTCGTCGGTGACATCTCCGACGTACGGCGTATGTTGCTCGAGCCTTCCTCCGACCCTGCTTAGCTTGAGGGATCGTAGACGGCCTCTTCGTATGACCCGGTTGGACTCGGGCACCACGAAAAGGTCTCATCGTATGACTCGGTTGGACTCGGGCGTCATGAGGAGGTCTCATCGTATGACTCGGTTGGATTCGGGCGGCATGAGGAGGTCTCATCGTATGACTCGGTTGGCTCGGGTCTCATCAGCGATAGGTTCACCCTCTGTGCCAAGAACCTGGGGCGAGTAGCTACCCCGGTTTGCGACGTCTATGAGCGTCGAGGAGTCGTTTATGCGCTGTCTGTTGGCGTCCACGTAATGTGGAGAGACGCCTCTAATGTGGGGCGCGCAGCCTGAAGCTGCTCGTCGGGTCCGTGATCTCCGGCGGGTATGAAGCTGCCCGTCTGAAATCTCCAGGCTGGTTCGTTGCCTTCGATATCGGAGTTACCTGTGGATTCTGTCACTCTTCTGAGTTAAATGCTTTTAAGTCACCAATGTTTGAAAGGCGGCCCTCCGCTGGCCGGGTAGGCGGATTCGGACGACTTTAGGCAAGGGATAAGCGACCACTTTGTAGGCTCCGTCGAACTTTGGGTCGAGCTTTGATGCGAAGCCTTCGGCGGCTTTAGACAGGTGGTGTTGTCGAACAAGGACTATTGAACCCATCGCAGGTTTCCAAGTTCGGCGACACATGTTGTAGTGTGTCCCCTGCTTTCGGATGGCTTTCTGCAAGTTGTTCTGCACTATTTGGAATTCTTCTTTTAGACGATCTGCTCTCTCTGAGGGACTCTGGGGAAATGTTTCCGTGCCGGGGGTCACACTGTCGTACCAGGATCTAGGTAGTCGCGGCTCTCGCGCCTGAAGTAGGAATGCTGGGCTGTACTCGGTCGATTTCGAGGTGCTCGTGTTGAAGCGGAGTGTCAGTTCCGGTAACAAGCTGTCCCATGTGTTTTGTTGATTAATTGGATCGCCACTTATTTATCGAACCGAACTCAAAAAGTCGCTTTTAAGGGATCATTTTCAAATCGTGTTGTCACGCAGTTCTCTGGCCGGGGTAAAATCTCAGTCGGGGCCAAGGAACCTATAAAAAAGAAAATTTATATAAAAGGGTGGAACCTGTAGTAGGAATTTGTATGGGGGTAGCGATATGCCTAGAACCGAGGTGCTAACAATACCATCTGCTCGTCTGGCGGCGTCTGTGGTCGCAGAGCGAGATGACCCGGGACATTGACCTCGAGTCCTTGAAGGATGAGTTCGCCACCTGGTGTCCGTGGTCGCAAACTAGGTTTAGTGCGAGGAAATATGACCAGCGCCACCGATAAGCCGCGATCGTAAACTAGCGTTTGTGCGAGGAAATGTGGACAGCGCCCACCTATGAGCCGCCGTCGCAACCTGGCTTGCGTAGTGGGAAATTTAGCCAGCGCCACCTATGAGTCGATATCACAAACTGGATTGCGTACGGGGAAATCTGGCCCGATCGCGCTGGGTGGGGCGAGACTCGGGTGCCGGGAAATGAACCTCGGCCACGGGATATATACGATCGTTGCACCCGCGGATCCCAGCTGGGGCGTCTCCGGCTGGACTCGGTGGCTAATGCCGCATATGCTCGGCCACTACGGGGGAGGACGCGGAGGCTACGGGTTTTTATGCTCCGGCTGGACTCGGAGCCTACGGGGACTTTACACTCCGGATGGGCGCGGAGTCTAGAACTACGGCCAAGCATGCAAAGGGGGACGAGGGTACTCGGCCAAGATGCGTCTCGTGGATGAGAAAACCAAACACGAGCCGCAAACCTGAGCCGAGAAGTGGGAAAAGGAAGAGGCGGCGAGGATTCGGATGCAAAAGAATACGCAAAGGGAGTTTATGTCTGTATGTGTATTTATTTTTTATGTAAAAAGATCGTGAGAGGGGCCCTGGCTGCTGCTCTCACAATGGATATGGTGATTCTTACGTGAAATCTCTTCGGCACGCGGGCCGGGGCTGCTCAAGGCAGCAGGTGGCAGGCAGCACTTTTCAAAGATCGCCGCGAACAAGTCCGGGCGAAGCGAAGGAGCAAGTTTTAGAGCTCTGTTAGGAACGAGATCGGGGCCAGGGGCTTTTGCCTCTTTGATCCTCGTCGCGGCTGCTAGGATCTCAGTCTCCAGAACTGGGTCGAACCCTTCAAGCGAGTGCGGTACTCTCTCAAGCGCGAAGCTCGGATTTTCCGTCTTTGGGAACAAGTGCTCGGCTATCTTATCGATACTGTCCGCGTCGAGGGGGGCGCCCTGCTTTGCCCCATGGATCTTCTTTACGACCATCCTGTAAGCGTTGCCCCAAGGGTCGTGATCCGCGGAGTCGCAAAGGTCCAGGAAGCAACTTGTCTTGCTATCCCGTGTCACGTAGTTCTCTGGCCGGGGTAAAATCTCAGTCGGGGCCAAGGAACCTATACAAGAAAATTTATATAGAAGGGTGGAACCTGTAGTAGGAATTTGTACGGGGTAGCGAAATGTCCAGAAACGAGGTGCTAGCCATGCGGTCCGCTCGTCTGGCGGTATGGCGAGATGATCTGGGGCATAGGACTCGGATTCTTAGAGGTGGGAGCGCCACCGTGGCCGCGAGCTAGGCCTCGTGCGGGGAAATATGGCTAGCGCCACCTATGAGCCACGATCGCAGACTAGCGGTCGTGCGAGTAAAATGTGGACAGCGCCACCTAGAAGTCACGATCGCAGGCTAGCGATCGTGCGAGAAAATGTGGACAGCGCCACCTATGGGTCGCGAACGCAAGCTAGGTTGCGTACGGGGACTCGAGCACGCGGGTGCCGGGAAATGGACCTCGGACACGGGGTGGATGTGGTCGTCGCACCCGCGGATCCCGGCCGTGAGTGTCTCCGGCCGGACTCGGAGGCTAACGCCGGGTATTCTCGGCCACTACGGGGAGGACTACTCCGGATGGACGCGGAGGCTACGGGTCGTTATGCTCCGGCTGAACTCGGAGCCTACGGGGGTCCAATACTCCGG
>VNJR01007601.1:0-10135 GCA_008042585.1 Drosophila punjabiensis
TCATTGATAGTTATGGCAGTTTTGATAATATACTTTGTAAAAAAATGTTTGATTAGGCAAAGATTAGAAGCCATAACTTTTGCCGGCCCGTTGCCAGGAATTTAATGTCAAATAATTAAGTCAAAAAATATATAAATATGTTAAAGATTATACAATTTGCAGTCCCCTAAATCGTTGTTTGCACAAATGTCGAAAATAAAATATATTGTTAACTAAATGTCAAGCTTGCCGGGCCTTTGGCAGAATGTTCAGAAAGAACACACAAATATAAATATATATATGAGAGATAAGAGCCTGTCTATGTTTAAGCAATAAAACAACACCATATTGTTATATTGCGTCTGGGATGCAGATGTCCTGCACTCTAGCAAATGTGTGCATACCTAACTCAGCTAGGTACCTAGAACGCTTGATGGGTTATATGACCTCCTGCGAGTGGTCACCACATGGTAAAGATAAAGACCATAAAAGGTTTCCCGCGGTCGAAGATATACCGATCCGTGGGTCTAGAGATAAGGACTTTCCATTCTCATGTTAGCTACCTAAGCTAGGATTTAAGAAATAAATTTAGTTTTGAAATATCAACTCAACAACGTCAGACGCTTGTTTCATTTACCGCCTCTTTAGACAAAGATTAAACTAATAGTTCAGGAGAAACAACGAATTAGTAGGTCAATGAATTTTTATGCGTATAGATTGATGATTTGACAAAATGTTGATAATAATTTTTTGAGTTGCCGCCGTCTGTTTCAAAAGTATTGTGTCAACTAATGGCACTAATGCAACTGATGGATGCACTGAGGTATCCGATGTCAAAAAGCACCAGGACCTAGCATTGGAGAAGAGCTCCTCCCAACAAATTTATTTAACTCTAGAAAAATCCAGCACGGTCTAGGGATATATATCCAATGGAGGACCTTTTGGAATGTCTTCCTGCCTAAGACAGAAAAGTGCTGCCATGTGAGCTCCAAGGATTACAGACCGATAAGATTTACCTCATTTTCCTACGATTCCTACATAATAAGGAATACGCTCTCGGAGTGTTCGTGGAAATATCCGGAGCATTTAACAACGTTAGTACAGTCGCCTAAAACCGACCAACACGCCTCCCACTTTCAACATGTGGATAAGAAATCTTCTAAGTATAATCCGATTGGGGAACCGCCTCCATGGTGAGAGGAGCGCACAGAGGCACGTCGCAAGGTGGGAATCAAGGGATTCGAAAGGAAAGCACTAAAGATAAGAGCTTAAGCGAATGACAAAAGCTCAGGGAGATATGTGAGGGGCGGACAAAGTAGGACTCAGTATCACTGACATGACGGACCTAATTCTCTTCACCAAGAGATACAATACATACCGCGGAGGATCCTCCCCAAAAGTTAACACAGCCAAGAAGACCCCGAAAACACAAGTCAAAAACCTCAGCATTGTGCTAGAAAGCAAGCTGGCATGGAAGCCGAATGTACTGCTGTATGGAGTCTTAGTGTGTGTCGGCACAACGCCTGGTTGCGCAAGCATATATTACGCTACAAGGATTCGGGCACAGCTCAATTGGCGATACATGAGCAGTATATCTATTACATAATACCCAAAACGTGCCCGGATGTATAACAACAACATTCATGGGGTCTAATGACTGGAAAACTGGTCAGGATCATGCTCACCACCTCAATATTTTTACCGACGGCTCCAAGATGGAAGGAGCAGTAGGAGTGGACATATACTGTACAGACCCTGAAACGGGGCTGTCGGATAAGCTACCATGCCACTACCGCATATTCCAGGCGAAAGTATTCGCCAGAGCATAAACCGCCCACATGATCCAAGAATAGAAAACATTCCGGTCTCTCTAAGAACGCTCCAGAGTGAGCAAAAGGGCGCAAGAGCAAAAGGCAGATGGAGGAAAAATTCCGCAACCTGCAAAATATCAAAAATCATGTGCAAAAGAGTGCAACGAAAAAGTCAGTCACTACGTGCTGCATCTTCTACGGAAAGATTGCAGACTGTTAGTTTGAATTCTCACAGGTCACTGCCTATCTGCGGCACATGCAGTTAAGCTGGGAATTACCGACAATGTTGGAGCATCTCATTTGTAAAGGTCCGGCTCTAACGATTGCAAGAACGAGATACCTGGGCGCTTCGGTTCAAGCATCGCTACTTTGCCTCGCGCAAAACACCTTGAGCTTCAAGGACCTCGAAAACCGCGTAAATAGTCTGAATGTCCATTCTGAAACATCTAGCCAACTAAGGACCTTATTGGCTTATGCGTGGCCCCATAAGGGCCGTCCGAATTAACCCAACCTAACCTAACCACCTAAGTGTCATCACTTTATTTTTTTTAATCAGTTGAAGTTACTTTCCGACGAATACATACACTTGCGCAATGCTATTGCTAATGAACAACACGAGCCAATATCGGTCGTTTGACCATTCTTCCAGCTACTTATGTTGGAAGCCCGCTCCATATGCATGAGTACGCTCAAAATGCGATGACGAACGTACATACGTAATTACGCACGGACGGACGGAATACAAGAAGGTTTTTGGCGGAGTTCGCTGTTGCATTTAATGGGGCGAGACAAAGTTCGCCGGGACGTAGATTTTTTTTTATTGGACATTAGCTTTTTAAGTTATAGACAACACTTAAAAATGCATTGACAAAGGTGTACATACTATTTCTTTTTAGAACTTTTATGGTATATTGGTATAAGGAAAATGTTAATTTTTTTGTTGCTGGCATGGGCATTATTGAATGCCTGAAAAAATATTTTATTTTTCGATGATCCAGTATATAAACTATTTGGATTTGATGGAAATGCTAAATTTTTGTACAATATTAACAATTAAAACAAGACTGCACCATGACTTTTTATGGAAAAGTCAATAAAAAAATGGGGGTCGAATGTTCACTGATGTCCGCTACAGTTAACTCAAAAGACGATATATCGGTTACCAATCAATTTCTATAAAAATTTATTGTTTTCAAATGTGCTCAAAAACAGAAACAATGGTTTAAACCAATAGGCACGAGGTGTAACGGTTTGAGCAGTAGCTCCGCCAGCCAAAAAAAAAGCACCGTCGCGATTTTGATGTGCGAGACCCAAATGTATGCGAGTTGTAGTTGGAAGCTCAAGATCGCGGCGATGCGCCCATCTACCTGCGTCGAATTTCATACCATTGTTTTTTGTAAGTCGTCACGGATCGCTGAACGCGAGCAACGACTTCGCGAAACCGACTTACTGGCGCCTCCCAAAAAAGGTAAAGGAACCACGGCGTGCCCACCGCTAAATTAAAGTTACAGCAACATGTTGAAATCATATATAGCTTCTCAAATGTACCCAAAAACCGAATCTTTTGAACATTTAAGGTTAAATATTTCGAAAGCCTAAAGTATAAAAAACCTTCGAATAAGTATACTTCGGTTCTTGGTTCTGAAGTGCAGTTGGCATGTGTGCTTTAACCTATAAGACACTCGATTAGTATACACACGTAGAACTTGTTCGGGGTTTTGCGCGATGTTCGTTTTGTGCTTATTTAATCGCATGTAAACCTACCACCTTAACCTAGCTTGGGAGAGCGGATTGGAAGCTCTTAGGGGAGTTCGAAGAGAGAGAGAACGGGACATTTTGAGCCTGCAAGCGGGGTCACACTGCCACTCGAAAGTAAGCGCCTTTTGACGTGAATGATATAAAAGATTTCTTAATTGCTTCGTATTTATGATTCCTTAATTTGTTTTCTTTATTCCTAGTATCAATGTCGTACTTGAATATGAGAAAAATGAGTGGTGCGGCGGAAACCGCATGGTGGTGCAAAGCCCCCCCCCCCCTTGCCCCTATATTGCTACGACACTGCTTAAACTGTATTAAACTGTATCAAAAATACTTCGTGAAACAAAAAAAATTTACCGTTCAATATTTTATTCTTTTTTTTTAATAACCTGCTAAGTTGATATAAAGTTAGCAGGGCAAATCCTGAAAAGTTTTTTCGTGAAAACATTTTTTTTAATCGCGAGTGCTGAAGATATCTTTCCTTTCTTGTTAGAATTCTTTTTTTAGTGCAAAATAAAAATATATATTTTTAAAATTAAATTTTACTGCACTTTTGTTTACCAAGCTTACTTGGTTGATTGAAACTTGGCTGAGCTCTCATCAATATATCTATTTTATGACAATAGTTGGGCACATATTCTGAAAGCTATCAATGCCTAGTTAATGGTGCTATTAAAAATGTTCACCAAATCGATCGGTGAGGTCAATAGCACGTCTATAAGATCAATATTGGTTTGCATGATAAACTTGCATTATATCTAATTTTTTTTTTAAATTTAAAGCAAAGCTTGGTAATATATTCTTTCAATTAAATATAAACAAATTTCATGCGCGTTTCAAGTTCCTTGCTCAAACCTCGCAAATTTTAGCGCGGGTTATTTGACTGATTTCAAAATTAAAGGTCATTGGGAAAAATGTGGGCAAGATTTTATTCCTGAATCTAAATCTACATAAATTTCTGCGCATGATGTATATTCTAGTTTGATACAATACGGTAGAATTATGTTAGTTCTTTTCCAATTTTTTTTTTTTTACATGTAAAATGAAATGTAATTTTCTCTACATTTACCGATCGCTTCTATAGTAGCTAAATGATATCGTCGTCCTATTTTCGTTCTCTCTCCCTCTCTCGACGAACCTCCAAAGAGCTTCAAATCCGCTCTCACAAGCGAGGTTTAAGATCTATATAACCAGTACCAACTTTTACTTCTGAAAATAAACATACACGCACGTCGCGCAAAACCCCGTGTTTTTATTATCGAGTGCCCTTCAAGTTAAAGACGCCCCCCATCAAACATTGGTCCTTCGAGCCGGATATTCCTACTCCAGTAGATCCGGTGGCTTTAACACCGCACAAGATAAGTTCAATTAATTATTATTGCTGCCGGTCATACAATTAGGGTTGTCAAACTCAATTCGTTATATTGCATAAATATATCCAAGTAATATCTTTACTTTTTTCTGCGAGTTCCTAAATCCAAGTGTGTATAAATAAATACCGAGAGCCACAGTAAATATTCCTATTCTGAAAAGTTGCCAATTCCTTTTCGTTCACTGTGCTCCGCTTGCATTTATTTACCCTTTCATACATACATACAGTCCACTCCACTGATCTACAATTACCGTAAACAATTTACATCTAAATTTGTTTTTGTTTTTTCTTAATACATATATTTACAACATCATATACAAACACAAAACATAAATCTAAAATATATTACAATTACAGTGCACAGCTCATATAAAAAAATATATTTCCACAACCCACGGCTCAGCACCGCCGACTTAAATTAAATATTTATTTATTTGTTCTCCTTGCTCTATTCTGAGCAAATAAACACATAAACATTGCAATTACATACACCCATAAACGTCTGCAAGTCGACGCTCCGATTTTGGCAATTTTTTCTCCTCCGTTATCTCCGCTATTCTGTATTTGCATACGGCTAATGCACAAACAGAGTCACATGCACGCCTTATCTTTAAAAGCTGTACCGCAGAAAGTACAGTAGCGGTCAACTGAACAAGTCCAGGCATATAAAATAATTTTTAAATTATTGTTTATAAAAGTCCAACAAATTCCAACTAACTAATTCAGTTAGAAATTTAAAGGGGTCTTTACATTCAGTAACTTTTTTTCAAACTTCAAACTTTAAACGCGTTTATCTCGAAACCACGTTTTTCGAAACGGCGGCCATGATATCTCCAGTTCAACTGAACCGATTTTCTTGAAACAAAGTGAAAAAAAAAATTTACTATTTTTTTTAACACTAAACTGGCCGCCATTTTGTCAAAAAAAAATCACAAAATTATGGTCGACTATCAATATACATCTATACTGATTATATCCCCGTTTTTTTTTTTTTTTTCATTTGAGACGCTCCGGAGACCCGGAATCGTGGCCGCCGTGACGACACCATTTTTTTTCAATCACCAACATTGAAGTCTCATTACTTTTTGAACAGTCCTCGTATCGAGGAAAAAAAAATTTTTTATTTACTTTGAACCTTTTCTAATACAATAAATAAAAAAGTTTTTAATTATTCTTTGCGTTTTCAAATAAGAATTTTTTTCCAAAAAAGCAGGTTTTGAATGAGAAGACCCCCTTAAGTGCGCTTCCAAATCCTCAATAGTGTGACCGTATCTGTTTTCCTGCTCAGAGAATATTATAGCGTTAAAGTCGAACCTTTCGCAAATAAGCAGTAAAATTAACTAATATAAATTCTGTGCGTCTGTATTACGATTCCAGTTGGTTCCTAAATTCCAAATTCAACTTTGACACATAAATAATTCGAAATTTATTTTAAATAATTTTTAATTAATAAAGTCAATTTACATTAAATATATTCATAATGACTTCTTCCATTTTAAATAAATTTATTTTGTCCTGTGACCGCCTCGAGTCCAAATTCTGCAATCCAGCAGAACCACGTCATCTCAGTATACGTGCAAGGTTCATCTTGACCAAGTCCGAGCCCATAGCGCTAAGGTCGAGAAAGAGTACGAAGCTTGTTAAGATTATCTTCGCTGGCAAACTTTCCGAGATCTTTTCACAGCAGTCTATATAGACAATCCTCCTGTTGAAAAGCTATGAAAAGCTTTCTAAATGCCAAGACAAGTGGTGAAGCTAATTCCATAGTTTCCAATTCGCCACTCACCAACGATGGTTTCCGCTCAGCCTGGAGAAACTTAACTGAGCGTTTCGAAAACAAGCGATCGTTGGTGAACAGCCATCTGGAAAAGTTATTCAACATGCAGTCCGTCGTACATGAATTTCGGCAGACCTTAAGGAGCTGCAAACTACTATCCAAAATTGCCTTACAGCTCTAAATATATCCGGCTTGTCTACTGAGAATTCGGATTGTCTCCTGGTCTATTTGTGCTCCACGAAGCTTCCAAAACTGACGCTCTCATTATGGGAGCAATCCATTCCAAATAAGACCGAAAAGTGTTCCTCCAGTGTTCCGATTCGTCTTGATGCCTCAACGCAAAGTTCTCCACCTATCCAATTCGCTTATATTCGAGAGGCAGTGTGACTCCGCTTGCAGCCTCACAACGTCCCGTTCGTTCCCTCTCCCTCTCTCTCCGATGAGCTTCCAATCCGCTCCCCTATGATATTTTTAAGTCTTCTTGTAATTAGTTCCAACTTCTACTTCTTTAAATAAACAACGAAAATGGACGTCGCGCAAAACTCCAAACAAGTCCTACGTGTTTTTCTTATCGAGTGCACCTACAGGTTAAAGCCGCCCTCCTCTAAACAGCAACTTATAAAATAAGAAAAAAAACACAGTACGAATAAAACGTTCTCTGCGATGGATAGATCCCTCATTGACATTGCTGACCAATGCTTTAACCAGCACAGAGAAAAAACTTTTGAGTTTCTCACTTTCTCAAAATCAAATATGAAATTTCGTTAAAAATGTGCGCTCGGGCTCGCACACAATATCTATCGCGCTGCTTTCAAAGGAGTTTGCCATCATGTACACAAAGTGTCTCCACTAGGAAGAGGCAAAAGCTTTTGCTGCTGGCCAAGCCGGGTAAACCGCCTGTGGAGCCATTCCCCACAGGCCTTTCTGCCTTACCGACACCACTGGCAAGGATTTCGGTTATTTCCTAGCCAGTTTGGCCTAAGAAAAGGGAGGTCAACCCGGGACGCTTTGAAGGAGATAGCAGGAACGCCGATCGCGGGAACGAGGTGGAAAGAAAGGGAAGGTCTACGCTGGGCGCCATCGAGATGGTTAAGCAGGTAGCAGAAGCGGCGATCGCGGGTACGAGGTGGAAGAGCAGTTCCAAGAGCTACTGCCTAGTAGTAACTCTGGATATTAGTAACTCCTTCAACACCGCCGATTGGAACCGAACGTTGGAGACTTTGGCTGCCCTGAACATACCAGCGTACCTGCTGGAGGGTGGCTTAGTGCCGCTAAGCGAACTGGTACGGGAGAAGGCGGATCTGCGCAACTCCCTTCGCGGGCACCAAGGACCCGAGGGTGTCCTCAAGGCCGAGCTCAAGAGGGCTGCCAGAAGGAGGAGCTACGAAAGCTGGCAGGTCAGGTGGTATGCCTCGCCCAAAGGGCGATGGACCCATAGGCTGATTCCCCACATAGAGGGTTGGATGGATCGGAAGCACGGGCAGGTAGACATCTACCTAACCCAGGTGCTGAACGAGCATGGATGCTTCGGCAGTTACCTGAAGAGGTTTGGCCACGACACGGGCCCAGCGATCACAGTTGACACGCTGGTGCTTCTGATGCTGTCAGACCAGAGGAAGTGGGATGCGGCGGCAGAGTTCTCAGCCAAGCTGATGAAATCCCTAAGGTCACTGGAGAGAATCCTGAGGCAACATTTTTATGGAACTAATTTTAAACTATTGTGCACAAAAGTTTCTTAAAAATGGCTAACTTACACTTTTTTTTTTTTTTAATTCAATTTGATGAAGATTCGCACGGGACATCGCGCGCGGAACATTTTATATCAGCATACCTTGAACGTTGTTTTTTACTATTTAACTAAATTAGAAGAGCATATGTCCGTTTTATTTTGACTCTTTGCATTCTTCTAATGATGTTAGAAAACAAAGGCCAAAGTATTAGGCTTCGTTTTAGAAGTTTTTCTTAAAAGAAAACGGGTCTATTTTTATAATGGTTTTCATCAAACTAATGAAAAATCGCGATTGCGCTAATATGCATTCAAATATTTCGATTTTTTATTTTTGTTGTTTTAGAAAATGCTAAAGCCTTTTTGAAATTTGATCAATTTGGACGGACAACCGGGGAAAAAGGAAAAGAAACAACAAAAGAAATAAAGAAGAAGCCGACAAAAACGAACATTTGAATTTAAACACGCGCGCGCGCCATCGCGCTGGAGAAAGGCGTTAGTCACACGGCAGAAAAGGGCTAACGCCAATCGAAACACCAGAGAAGGCGCTAGGCACACGCCAGAAAGGGGCTAACGCCAAAAAGGGGGGCAGGCACACTGAAACCCGCCAGATCGCTATAAAAGACGAGCCGCAGCCGCTGGAAAAATCACTTAGTAGCCGACAGCGATCGGGTAAGGTAAACCTACTCTGTAGCACACATCCAGCAGTCAGCAGCGAAGTCTTTTGGTTGGACCGAGTCATTCGATCCGGTTCACTTCGATACATTGTAGTTCGTTTCCCCGTAGTTCCTCTCTCCTCCCCCCTAATCTCCCTAAGGCGGCTTCCGGGCCCGATAACCAATCCTAACCTCGCTGAGACGTCTTCAGGGCCCAACAGTGCTTTCGCTGGGACGGCTTGAGGGCCCAATAGTACTCTCTCCTAGATGGCTTGTCGAGCCCAACAACAGTACTCTTCTCCTAGACGGCTTGTCGAGCCCAACAACAACTCTTCTCCTAGACGGCTTGTCGAGCCCAACAACAACAACTCTTCTCCTAGACGGCTTGTCGAGCCCAACAACAACAACTCTTCTCCTAGACGGCTTGTCGAGCCCAACAACAGTACTCTCTCCGAGACGGCTTGTCGAGCCCAACAACAACTCTTCTCCTAGACGGCTTGTCGAGCCCAACAACAGTACTCTCTCCGAGACGGCTTGTCGAGCCCAACAATCAAACTTCTCTCTGAGACGGCTTGTCGAGCCCACAGTGGGACTACAGCACTACCAATTCGAAGTACAGTACCGGAAAGGCAAACTGAATGTGGTGGCAGACACGCTATCGAGAGCACTGCCGATAGAACTAAAGACAATGAAAGGATCCTGGGTGGAACAGGGCGAGCGAACATTAGAGAAAAATCCAGACAATTCGGAGTTTCGCAAAGAAGGGGGTCGTCTGTACAAATTGAGCGGAGACAATCGAGACCAACAGCCGTGGAAGCTTTACGTGCCGGAGGACGAGGTACAGCAAATACTGGCGGAGAATACTGGCAAATACGGCAGAAGCCGGTCACTTGGGGATGTTCAAAACAATAAAAAGAATACGGAACAGGTACTTCTGGTCGCGACTAACGACGGATGTGAGAAGATTCGTCAGGGGTTGCGAGAGCTGCCAAAAATACAAGATGTCATAGCAAAAAGCGGCAGGAAAGATGCTCAGAAAAATAGCGGATGCACCCT
>VNJR01007610.1:0-34139 GCA_008042585.1 Drosophila punjabiensis
CCATCGCCTTGGTTTCCTCGGTCGGAATTTCATGGAGCCTGCGTGAATTTAATAATACATCTTGGTGTAAAGTTTATCTACGGCTCGTGGTTAGAGCTCCGACTTCTGGCATTCTCTGGCCTTTCTGCGGCTAACTTTGTGCCGGCGTAAATTAGTTGCGAAAATTGCACTAGAAGTTGCCCTGGAGACTGCAGCGATGGCTCGCTGTATCGATGTAAAGAGCAATAGCCGTAAAGGAAACTAATTTCAAAGAACAAATTGCTCAGAAATGGAGTTTCCCTTGGCTTTATTTAACGAAAATATATATATTTAGAGTAGTAAATCAGCATAATATTACCAGCAAGGTTTATAAAGTTTTTGATTATAGGCAGCAGTATTTTATAAAAATAGTTCAATATGACTTGATAATTTTAATGTAGAAAGTTTAATAACAGTCACACGCACTTTCAAAGAACCAAATAACATTTAACAAAAACTAAAAAACCACACACAATAATAAGAAAAAAAAGTATTATAAGATAGCTGTTTTTATTCAATATTTTGTAAGTAAGGTTAACCATAAGACAACTTGCGCAGCAGCAGCACAGAATAGGAGAAAACCACATCGATGAAAGCAATTTGTATGCGGCTGATTTTACATTTATTCCCCTGACAACCGACAGCAGAAATAGCTGCAGCAGAAATTGCCAATAACAAATGCTGCTCGAATTTTGCCACCACCACCAACCACTCGCTCACCAGAAGTTGTGTCAACTATTGTTGCCGCCAATTTACCAAACAAAAGCTACTTACGAACATTTTTGCCCCTCTTTTATGCTCCAACTGCCGCTGCTCTTCTCTGGATACATTTTTGTTGCCAATACTCTAGCCGGGCTGAGGCAATTTCGCTTTGCCACCAACTTAATGTGCCACAACATTTTGCCTGCTATTTCACTTGGAAAAAAATGTAACACCTCCGGAAAATGTCTATTGTTTCGGAAATACTTTCCCTTAAATGTTTCTTTAACGAAAAAAATTGCTCTTGTTTTCTTAAATTAAGTTCTTGTGAAAGAACTTCTAAACTGGACTTCACTTAAACAAATAATGAAATAATACAAAATAAACCTTAGTAACAAAAACTAGCAACAGTTTTGTGTATAAAACAGTTTTTAACATCGTCAGGGCCATCATCAGTAACTAAAATATAAAGAATACCATATAAGCTCTTAATCTTTCAAATTACTTATAGTTTAATAAACTCCACATAAATATTAGTTGATTCCATAGAAAAATATTAAAATAAAAACTAATATTTAAATACATATATTTTTTCTCCGATTATCTTTACAAATATTCTAATAAATTTTAAGATAAAGATGTGCAAAATATTAAGAAATAGTTTTCCCCGAAATTAAAGTAATTTTTTCCAGTGCTCAACAGATAGACATACGCAGTGGCAGGATGGGCTCTGGAGCCTGCCTGGAAATCAGTTCAAATGTCAACATTTCTGTTGCTACACATATTTCAAATATTTGGCGTTTCGTGCATAGTTGTTAACTCTTCTCCAGTGGCTGATCCCCGCAGCCCCGCGGCCAGGACATCAAAGTTGCCGCATCCCCTTGACACCGGAGAGAATAGTTGTGCGTTGTGTTGCTAAGCTTAGAGCCGTATCCTGTAGGATTTACTGCCTTGGCAGAAAAGTTTTTGCGTCGGCTTTTATGCCTTATTCCCTTTGTGGCGCATTTGTTTTCTTTTTCCTTCATTTTTTTTTTCGGTTTCTTTTTTGGTTTTGTCCTGCGAATTGAGTTATTGTGTCGTTTTTGCCCAGGTCCTTTATGCAAATTGTTCTGTCTTCGAGTTGTTGTCGTTGTTGCCCTCGACATCCTTATTTTTCCCCTTTTCACAGGTTACGCAAAACGTCGAATGCGAAAGTTTTTCGCGAACTGCGGGCGAAATTGCAAATCTCCACCATAAACAGGACAAACAGAAATGTTTTCCCCCCGGAGCACCACCTAAAAAATTTGTAATTAGATTGTTTGCCCCAATGGATTGTTTTTACGTTTTCATTTTGGTCCTTAGAGTTCGTCCTGCAGCCAGTGAACTTGCATTGGTCCGTTTTTTGTGCGAATATTTGTTGGCACTAATTCTCTCGGTGAAAAGGACTGTCGAACGGAGCCCTTAATTATGAGAAATCCTCCTGCGGAGCCATCTAATTGAGCAGCACAAAAACATCTTTATCGTTGGGAGTCGTTTGATCAAACTGAGGCCCTTAAATTGGTATAATGACCGATGGACCGACCGGACAACCCGATATGAATGGATGTTGTTGACATTTGTTTTCCCTACAAAGGAGAACCTGATGCTGGATGCTGGATGCCGGCTGCTGCTCCACTTTCCATTTACTTGGCTCGCCTATCTATCCATCTGAGGGATGTGGCGAGCCTTTCGCAATTTTCTACTTTCGTTTCTGGCCGAAGTTTATTTTTCGCCCATGCAGGACGAATTCCTCTTGCCAAGTCTCAGTGTCTGTGTATTCTGGCAGTGAAGTGTAAAGTGCAGGGAATGGCACTCGAATTGAATAAACCCGAAGCTAACTTTTGTGGCAAGTTGCAAAGTGCTAAATGGAAGTCTGTTAGTTTGATAAGCGTGTAATGGAATTCGTGCGAGCAAAATTGGCTATGGAAATATAGCAGCTCTCTCTTGTTCTTAATCACTTTACCGAATATTAAAAACACTTATACCCCATTAAATATTAAGCATTCGAATCAATTTAGTCAAATTTCCCTCCCATCTCGGTTTCACCAGCCTGAATTATTCATAATCTACCCGGAGCAACCGCACAAGCCGAATAGTTTGGCCCAACAAATCAAAGTTCTCTAGCAGCAGAGCCACAAGCCAAAACCGAAACAGAAATAGGAAAATAGAAAAAATTAAATTCCCAAGGCAGGCCAGTGTTCTGGATGGTCCAAAAATTTGCTGACAACCGCAAATTAGAGTAACTCGAGAGTATATTAAAGTCAAATATGTAGAGGGCGGGCGGGCTATAAATAACGAGAATGTAGGGGCAAGTACAGCAGTTCTCTGAGGATGGGAGGCGATTCATGCATTAATACTCGTATAACGTTCTGGTCTCTGATTTGATTTACTGTTCGGGGACTTCCCCCGCTTTATGGTCAAATGGCGAAGGCCTAAGAGCCGAGGGAAGAAGGGCCGGAATTTAACCGAGACAAATGCAAAGTTATGACAGGAAGGCCGTAAGGAAAGGCGAAAAAATAAACAAAAACAGAAGCAAGCCCTGCAAAACTGGGTCTCTTGTTTTTATCGGCTTAAACTTAAATTGGATCCGCAACGGATTACTGTGTACATATTTAATCTTTTTTAATTGAAGCTAATTGAGAGCGACGTGGCTAATATAAAATGCATATGCCGTACACACAATGGTTTTAATTGTGAGCAATTTTTTCGCTTTTTTTAATTAAGCAGCTTTGTGCATCATGCCTAATTAATGCACTTTATTATTATTATTATTCGATTATTTATACATTTGACGATTGTATGTATTTGCACCGGCCGCCGGTCTTCGATTCAATAGCCTCACACAATAAACTGGTTAAACATTCCACAACAAAGCAAATGAGGACCCCGAGTCCCAGTCCCCAGCAAACAAAGTAAATGCAAACAAAGGCAAAAGGCAGCGGCAGCGACAGCAAATAAACAAATATGCAAATTATGTTCGGTATTTTGCCTCTTCTTTTCAGCAGTACGTTTGTTTGACTTTATAATGAAAATATTAATAATTCAGTGGGTGCCAAATAACACGAATGCACGCGGACATGAGCAAGTGTAAATAATTTAAGGTGCGGACAATTATTGTAGCTTATCCCCATTACATGATGAAAATTAAAATAAATAAAAGATATGGCTCTGGCAATAAAAATGTAAGATTACTTTGATTGCTTTAGTTTACATTGAGTAAGTAGCATAACTATTTTATTTATATTTTATCCTTTACATTTATAATTATAAAGTCTGACAAAGCTAATTTAATTTCAGAAACCAATTTGCCAGCAAATATGTCCTTAAAATGTTTGAAATAACAGAGAGAGACCAAGTTCTGAAAAACAATTTTTGGCACACAAAACGGAAATTGTTTTATTAATTGCATTTGCCGACTAGACAGAGGACAACAACAACAGCAACAAAAATGAAGAAGAACAAAAGTCATTAAGGACATCAAGTGCGTAAACGGATTTTCTGGCTGATAATTTCGTGCTGCGAGAATTAAATGTAATTTTGCGGTTGAGTTTGTATGCTTGTGCGCATGTGTTAAATGCAAATTATTCGCATCGAAAACCTCAATGCATATAAATTCGCAAATGAACAGAAATCGCCTAGAACACAGGGCCCAATAATAATAACATAAATATTTAATTAAACACAAATTTTTTTGTAGTGCTATTGTTGTGTCACCTCCCTCTGTACTATCTATATTTTTTTTAATTAATCCGCCCCACTGTTTATTTGTTTGTTCTGCGGTTGAGAGTTCAATGGGTTGTAAAATTTCGCAGGCATAAAATAATATTCAGAAATTGATTTAAATTAAATCAAAAATAAAGAGAGACACCTCTTTGGTAAATTTGTTACTGAGTTTTACATTTTGTTTATATTTATGGCTTAGATCAATTAGCAGATGGTTTCACCCTGTTCTGTATATCACAAAACATATTTGAATGGTAAACATTGTGGGCAATGGCCAAAATAAATGCTTTTCTATCTGCACAGCACATTGCATGCAGCTAAAAATGTAAACAAGTGCCCCATTTGCATTTACATCTCCCATAGTTTTTTGCTTTTATTAAATTTATAAAATTCAGGCAGGATAGTAGCTCCTGCTGCTGTTACTGCTGCTACTGCTCTTTGAAAGGATCCTTGGCGAGTCAGCACGCATTTGCGGAACATTCCCTCTACGTATCCACAGGGACACTCACACGTATGAGATTTATGGCAGAGCGCGTTTTATTTATATATATTTTATGACTTTTGCTGTTTTCATATTTTCCCTCTCTCTCGCTTTCCTATCATAAATATTTTCTCTTTGCCGTTGCTGCTTCTCGAAAAATGAAAGCAAAACTACAATTACAATGAAAAAACACCTACAGATAGGGGCTGTCGGCGGGCTAAAGGGAAACTTGGCAGAAGATCCTTTAAAGAAACTTTATAGGACGTGACTTGGACAAGCTTACAGTGGTATAAATTTTAAAGAAAAATATTTTTAAAATATTTAGTTAGTGAAGTAACTATTTTCCAGATTAAACAATCAATTTCCCATCAAATATTTACAGAGCTAAAAAAATTAAACAAACAAACATGTTGTAAGTTTCACTGGGACCAAACATTTATTCCACTGTGCAGCAAACAGAGTGCGCCACTCAAGCATGGACATTGAGTTTTGCAACGCCCACAGCGCCTGTTCCTGCTCCTGCTCCTTGCTCCTTGCTCCTCCACCACCCATCCCTTTGAGTGGCAATTAACGCCCATGATATTGCGCTTCGGTTGCATGTGGAATGTGCTGGCGGCATGTGGCGCCATTGGGATCTCAGCATCAGCATCAGCATCGGCGTTGCCAGCTCTGGGTGTTAATGCGCCAAGTCACTCCGCGCCACTCGCATTGGCAGCCGGCTGGATTTTTATTGTTGCCTACTTTGCAGGGCCCTTTGCGTTTACTTGGCATTTAATTTGCTTATTACCAACTTACGCAGACAAAGCGGCCATCGTCGCGCTCGTTGTCGCCATCGTTGCCCCACTTTAGTCCAAGTTTGTTGCAATTTGCAATTTGGGTCGCTGTCTACCATGCCCTCCACCCTCCGCCCTCGAATCCTTTGCCGCAAGCACGCACGCACAGACGCACACACATTTGTCGCTAATTTGGCGAGGGAAGTCCTTTGGCTTCCTTCCACGCAACCCGCCCGCCCTTCTGCCTCGGAAAAGTGCACCCTCCGCGTAATTGTTTGGCACCAATTGTTTTAAATGCTCGACGAGCGCTCACAAATTGCTTCGCCGACGCCGCAGCCAGTTAACTGAGCTGAGTGCACTTACACTCTGCTGTCAACACTTTGATCGGAATCGAATTACGCCCCTTAAAGCGTAAAGATTTAATTGCAGCGAGAACACGGGGAAAACAACAAGAGCTGACAAATATTTTATTATAGTTTTGTTCGAATACAATGGATTTTTACATGTATTTTAGGAATTTGAATAATTCAGTCAATTTCATGCACTGATATTGCATTTTAATGGAATGGAATGACTGTAGAAATGCTTTCAAAATGAATTTGTACAGAAAATTGGAAATGCATTTTCATGGGTATTTATTTTAACTATTTGTTAAGAGTGCTTATGCTTTTATTGTCAACTAAATAATTCTTTAACAGCAGTCATAAATTCAACAAAGCGTTCTAAATAATATATATTCCTCGCATTAAAGTCAACTAATAATAGTTTTAAAAGCACAAATATTTACTCCAACTTGAACTTACGCAATTGAAATAAAGTTTGGCTGTCTAGTGTTGCCGTGACTGCAAGAATATTGGAAATGTTTATATTATAAACAAAGAGGAGCCTGCCTGCTGCTGCTGTTTTTGCTTGTTTTTGTGCGTCGCTGGCTTGAACTTTTCCGCTTTCAAGTCGAAATCGATGCGCATCAATATTCAATATGTTGCTTTTACTGGCGCCACGCCCCGCCCCGCCAGCAGTTGAACCCGCGGAATGGGCGGCTGGGAAGGGGAAGGCGAAGCCACAAGGAGCAGAAACCCAATCATGCAACGCAGTTTTCGCCATCTGATGTTTGCTTTACGTAATGGAATTGTGCGGTGAATGCCGCGTGCCACATTTTCGCCTTGTCTTGCCCCCGATTTCCCTCGATTTCGCTTGCCCTTTTTCCCCCCTTGCAGCCTTTGTGACTTATCGTGTGTGTGTGCGAATTTTTCTTGGCTCGCCATATGTCGGATCCATCCTTGGAAGCCCTTTCAATTGCTTTCCACCGGCGCCCTGTCAACATTCCTTTGCAGCGCGCTGCTGTTTATTCTCGATTTTAATTAAATAAAAATATGCATATGACGACTGGCAGCAGCAGTTAATGGGAAACTCTATATATATAAGTTGATTATAATTACTATCTGCTCAGCGCAGATGCTACGCACAGATAATGAAAGAGTCGAATACTTCTCTAATTCCATTTGGCAAGTCAATTGATAGGGACATTGATCAACAACAGAAGATATTAATTAAACGAGCAATGCTAATGGCAAATTGAAAGCCTAATGAATACATTTCGATTCGGTTTGTATTTCGGTTCGGCTGCACTTTTTCATTATCGAACGAATGGATGTATGGCTAGAAGCAAGGATGGTTGGATGAGTGGATGAATATTGCGCATACGCTCTGTTGTGCAACAAAGCAGACACGTGCTCGTATTAGCAGCCAGCTAAGTGCTGTTATTCTACAGTTTTACACCACAATTACCAGCTCACAGCACACACACACACAGTCTCACCCGGCAACGTGTCAAAATCGACACCGGGACATGCCCTTCTCAACACCCCCGCGCCATACAACACCCTTGGAACATCCATACCCACGGATTACACCGCCCTACGTGTCCCGGGATGCCCGCGTACGTGTCGAATTCCAAATAGCAACGCCAGTCATAACTGTAAGACAATGTCTGCGTGTGATGTGATGACGGGTACGTTGTCACGCCGCTGAATGGGAAGCTTCCTGGAGAAGGAGATGCCAAGGAGGAGCCTGGTTCCAAGGGACCTGCTTCCAATGGCAGGGGGCGAACGTGTAGGTGATGCAAAGCAGCGCTAGTTAGTATGTCATGTGCATGTTGGCATATTTCGCTTGAGACTTACCTTCAGGTCCGCCAACTCATCCTCTAAATGTTCCTCCCCCTTTGAGGCGTTTTATACCCTTCTTTAGGTTGTTGGTATTTGGGTATGTTATTCCTTAAGCAATTTATTTTGAAAAGTTATTTAAAAGACCTTGGTTCTTGGAATAAATACATAATCATACAAAATATATTTAACTTACAACTAAATATTAACCATTTTATTACTATACAAATTTAGGAATATTTTAAAATTATTTAGAGCATTTCTTCATGTCTTCATTTCGTTTTTTTTTTCGTTATGGCCTTGCACCAAACTTGTGTAGCAACGTAATCATATCAGAGTAACATTCTGGCAACACCACCCATCCTCTGACTCCCACCCACTTCACCCACTGCCCATGGAGTGTTTTCTCGTGTTTTTCAAAAGCGCCACGACTTGTCCTTCCAGGCTCCTCTCGTATATGCTGATGCTGTTGTTGTCTTGTCTTAGGAACGACCTTGCTGCCAGTAAGAAAAGGATTGTGCGAACATCTTAACCCACTCAAGAGAAAAACGCCCAAAATTGAATTTAAAGTAAGCTTCAATCTGCTTAAGAGCTAATCACACGATTCAGAAGCTTTTGTCAGCCATAATTCTAAGGCGTTTTTGTGGCAAAATGCAAGGTGAGAAAGTGAAGTTAATAATATGATCATAATATTTAAATGCATAAAAATAAGGTGTTTATTGATATGAGGGAATATTTACTCATACTGATAATTAATCGGTATTTTTGGACTCATTATTATTAAAACACTTATACATGTTTGCCTGAATAATGAACAAATATTTGTTATAAAATGATCAACATTTTGGTTCTGTGCTTTGCCAATGGTGTGAACAAACTCTCCACAGATTGTGGCACATATGTCAGGTGCAGACGATACAGCTTAATTTCATCTTCAAAATCATTATATTTCAAAAGAAATGCCAAATCTTTGCTCTGTCAACTTAAATTGTTTTCAGTTATCTCAAAGATTTGTTCTCAGTGCAGTAACCCACTCGACCCGCTAGCAAACCGGAGCCCACGAACCCATTTCGAGTACGTCAAACCTTTGACACATTTGCAGTTGGTGCTGACTTGAAGGTGCGGTCGCTGGGGAAATGTGGTGTCCCTTCGGCATAATGAACACACACTCACAGCACCCCCCATTGAGTGGGGGAAAAAACTGGAGGGTTCGGAACGAATGCCATCAGCAATGAGAGAGTACTGCATGTTAATTGCCAAAAATAAAGTAAAGCACAGGCGACAACAATTCCGAAATGGCTGCCTTTTTTTCACTTTGGCACAAAAGTATTTTAATTGCTTTGTGCGCAGAGGAGGCAGGAGTCTGCCGGGGAATCGGATAACGACAGAATGGCGAATCACACAAATAAAGAGGAATTCTCAAATGGAATTTATAATCACCGGAAATGAAGTGAGGTGAGAGAGGAAAACTTTTTTTGGCCATATTAATTGAATTAACAAATTTACCATTGGCAACGTTTGGCTTTCTTAACAAAATTCTATGACACAATTGTCGAAAAGGAACTTCAAACTGCAAAAGAATTGGGGTATTTTTTATTTAAGTATGTTTTGGTTCCTTATGTGTCAGGATTTAACAATTAAAATTTAATTTACACAAGCTTAAATTTTAAATATATTTTCTAAATTATTTTAGCTTAGAAAGAAAACACTTGTGATAGTTATTATTTCTAATTTAATTTCTCATAAGCATAAACTTCTTTCGCATATCTAAGAGAGCTAAAGATGCCACTTTATATTATAATTTAACATACATATCATCAATATTAATTTACAAAATCTTAAACATCTTTTAGGTTTCTTATAAAATTATATGTTTTTAAATATTGTATTTTTCATTTAACAAAAGAAATATCTAAATTGTTTTCAATAAGTTTATCCCTAAAACACCTTTCTAGAGTTGCCCAAGCAAACGTCACTATTTTCGAGTATTTTCTTTAAGGCCCCCAGCAATGTGAAATCTGAAATGTAAATTAATAAGTGTCTCTTTGAAACCAGACGACGTCGACTACCGTTAAGCTGTTCAAACTCAACAGAGACGGTTGCCATGTCGAAGGAAGAACCCAGTGCATCCACCCCGGAGACCGCTCCCCACGAGCCCGAAATAACTGTTGGCCGCGGACCACGCGTCTCCCAACAGCGGAGGAACTCCAAAGAAGAAAGCTCAGATGGCGGCGATACTAGCGATGACAGCGAAAGCCGCAGCTCGGCCAGCCCGCGGAATGACAGCTCCATGGAACGAGCGGTACGAACATCTGCCCAGCAGCAGAAAATCCTAAACGATCCGCGCTTCCGGATCCGGCCGACGCAGCAAGTGATTTCCGCCTGCACTGGGGCCATGATCACCGCCTGCTTTATGACGCCGCTGGACGTGATCAAGACCCGCATGCAGTCACAGCAGTCGCCGTCGCACAAGTGTTTCTTTTACTCCAACGGCCTAATGGATCACCTCTTTCCCTGCGGCTCTAGTGGACAATCGGCGAATCCTAGCAAGCGGCGGCTACGGCCACAGTTCCGCAGTACCTGGGACGCTCTAGTGAAGATCAGCCAGTATGAGGGACCCGCTTCCCTGTGGTCCGGCCTGGGACCCACGCTCGTCTCGGCCCTGCCTTCGACGATTATTTACTTCGTGGCATACGAACAGTTCAAGGCGAACTTTATGCAGTTGTTCGAGAGACACTTAAAGAGCAGGACGCCACAGCCGCAGCTAGGCCTGAGGTAGGATTACTTCATCTAATCTGTGACAGGATATGGTAACTAATAATGGAACTTCTACAGAAAGCCCCCTGAAGGCCTACCGCCGTGGGTTCCCATGATGTCCGGCGTATCAGCTCGGATCTGTGCCGTCTCGGTGGTTAGTCCCATCGAACTGGTGCGGACCAAGATGCAGGCCCAGCGCCAGACCTATGCCCAGATAATACATTTCGTCCGGAATGTGATCGCCTTGCAGGGCTTTTGGGGCTTGTGGCGGGGTCTGAGGCCCACGATCCTCAGGGATGTGCCCTTCTCGGGCATCTACTGGCCCATCTATGAGTACCTGAAGTTAAATCTAGGCAATCACACTCAGCCGTCGTTCAGTCGGAGTTTTTTGGCTGGCGTGCTGGCGGGTTCAGTGGCCGCTGTAGTAACCACGCCCTTTGACGTGGTCAAGACCCATGAGCAGGTGGAGTTCGGGGAAAAGGTTATATTCACGGATTCTCCGGCTCGGGATCTGGGCAAGAGACCTGGAACGTTTAGACGGCTGCAGGATATCCACAGGATGCACGGAGTGCGAGGACTCTTCAGGGGCTGTGCACCCAGGCTGCTGAAGGTGGCACCAGCCTGCGCCATTATGATCTCCAGTTTTGAGTACAGCAAATCCTTCTTCTTCAACTATAACGTGCGGCACTACAACGCGGCAATGTTGGTGAGCAATCCGAGTGGCGAAATGGCCAAGAAGGACTAGTGGACCAGTCATTTAAAATAAAAACAGCTCATATTTAATGTAATCCCCGCGCTCCGAGCCCAATCCAATATCCCAATTAAGCTGCGCGACGCTTTACGTGTGACGTCGGAAAATCAATTTGCATTTTCGCAGCTTTAAGGACTTCGACGTGACGGCCTGTTGCTCGACGTGGACTGGGTTTCCCTTTGCCCGAGTTGACTTTTAATGGAATATTCATTCATTTACATTAAGTGCAATTTGAGCGAGCGCAAAGGGGAAATTAAACGGAATGGCTCAAGGTAAACTGAAAGGCTAAAAGGCTGAAAGGCTGCAACATAGTACCAAGGGAATACGGAGCTTACTTTTCTTCCGCATGCCGCCTTCAAACTGCATTTTCGCATTGCAGTTAATCGAATTTCTTTGTTGGCCGGTCACGTTTCGCCACAGTTTCCACAAAAGGCAGTTCGTGTCCGGTGGCCCAAAAAAAAAAAATATATATATATATATGTTTCGGTGATTGAGTCCAGCAGGAAAACTATAAATCTCGTCTGGCAAATATATATCAAAACTAAACCGAGTAATTAAGAAGTGTTTGTTTGCCTTGGGCCGAACTTAATTGCATTTCGGTAGGGTTTTTGTTATTCGCTCGAATAATTCGGCAATTCACAAAAAACTGTCCATGCGAAAATTGTAATTTTTTGTTGTTGTGTTTTTTGTGTGTCCTTTGTTTTTATTAAAGAGGCAACAAAGTACACAAAGCCCGGCCAAACAACACAAACTACGGAAACAGGATGACAGGACGAAGAGGGATGGGAAGTGAATGTTGTTTTGTTGTTGTTTCCATCTCTTCTTCCTTCTGGTTGGCAGCATAACAAAATTGAGGGATCTCGTGGTAGTGATGAGTTCGGGCCGTGATTTTGACAGGGTCTCAGGGTCGCAGTGAAGGGAACTGTGATATTGTTATTGTTTATTTTCATTTCGCCTTATTTAATTGTTTGCATTGGGTTACACAATACCCGCAGCAAGTGTCAAAGTGTGGCCGAGGCAATTATGGCCATTTTTCTGCAGCCAGTTCGGTATCTGCGGCTGTTCAATTAATTGCTCAGTGTTTCGAACCAAAACCGCTGATGAAATAATTGGCAAGTGGCCCACAGAGAGAGTGATTCCATGCTCTGAAATATTGTTATAATATTTTTATTTCTTATTTAAGTTTCTCAGCCAATTTCCAACTATTTAAATGAAGCATCCCCTGCCTTCTTTTGCTTTTCTTTTATTCTGAAAAAATCACATTATTAAAAATACTTAACCAGACCAGGCCCGAGGGAAGCATGCTTAATGCTCAACATTTTATTATTACCCCTTTTTCGCCCCATATATGTATCCTGGCTGGCCGACGAAAACTGCCAATAAAGCGAATTAAAATATGCTTTCATAAAAATAATGGAAATTAAATTTAAGTGAATATCTCATTTGTTTTCGTATGGCGAATTTTTTACTCGACCACACACCGAAGGACCTCTGGCTACACTGCACTCCTTTTCTTTCCCTTTGTCTTCCCGGTTACTTTGCTGGAGGGCGGCCGCTGGTGTTGGTTGTGGGGGCGTGGCGCTTGTCTATATATTTCCCGCAGGCTGTTGCTCGCCAGTGTTTTTTGTTGTCAGCATCAAAAATATTTTCCCTGCCGCAAAGAGCAGAAACAAGATATAAAAAAAAAACACAAAAACGAAATGCGAGGCAGGCAGGAAAAAAGCTGTTGATAGGGAACAGAGCCCTTCATCCGTCCCTTCGTCCCTCCGTCCGTGTGTCCTTGTGTCCTTCAGCTGTCCCTGGGCTATCCTTCAACATTTGCCTGCTGTGTGTTGTCATCCTGCGAATTCCATCGTTTTTTCTTTTTCCTCTCGCTGTATTGTATTTGCATTTAATTGTAGCATTAAAAATACACCGGAATACGTCGGAATACGGCCTGGGCCTGGTCGGGATCCGGATCTTTATTTATGGCCCGTCCGTCCCAACGTCCGTCTCTGTCGGCAGGCAGTCTATCTCATTTCTGCCCTGTTTTTGTCCACTCACCATTGACATTGTGTGGGCGTGGCCGTGTGAATGGATATTCGATTTATTTGCCCCAATCCCTCCCAGCACCCCATCCAGCACTCGCATCCTGGCGAACACAAACAATCTGGGGGCCATGAAAATGATTTAAGATTGGATTACTGGGTGACAAAGTGTGAAGATATTAAAGCCTCGACAGTGTCACCGATTGACAACTAATGAACTGTTAATTGACTAATCAAATCAAGCACGCTTAAGCGGGCGTTAATATTGCTATCGGCTTTCTTTGTTAAATGTACACAAGGGTTATTTTCTTCATATACTATATTAGTTTTAGATAAGTTCAAAGAACTTGGGAGTGTTAATATTTTTTATATTTTTTTTATGAATATAACGTATTTATAAGGTTTTAGTATTCGTAGATTGACTAATAAAATGCTTCAGTGATAGTTTAAGGGCTTAAGTATTTGTAAACATCTCAAAATGTATAGTTTACTGAGGCATTGCATCTTGAAGTCTGTCTGTATGTAATTAAAAAAAAATAATACAAGTATTAACTAAAACAATTTCACTCAGTTGTATAATTCTTTAAACAAATGTCAAATGTATACAAGTATTCAACCCTTTTTCAATATCTTATAATACCCTTAACTAAATAATTTTAATCAGTTGTATAATTCTTTAAACAAATGTCAATGTCTAACCTTTAGTTACGATGCTTTCCCTTCAGTTTTCCCTAAATCACTTTTCACCTTTCAAATAAATTAATAATTAAATTAATATTTTAACTTCCCCTTGACTGCATCAAATTTCTCCCTAATTCTCCCCCCAAGGCGTCGAGTCGAAGGGATTGGTTCTGCTGCAGCTCGTGTCAAGAACTATTTGCTTAATTGTTTAATTTTATGCGCGGAGCTTGCTGAAACTTTATTAAAACGCGTAATTGTGTGGGGTAAAATGGCGAGGCGGGAAGCGGAAGGCCTTCTAGCCTCAAGTTAGTTAAAACTTCCTTTTTCTGGGGAGCAACAAAATTTCTATTTCAGCTTTCGGTTACTCTTTATCCTGGTCAAACATCCGTTTCGGTTTCGTCCTTCTTCGCGAAGGCTAATTGTTGGCCCTGGCAAAGCATGGTGGGGGCTCTTTTCTTTCTTGACCTTGCCCCGGCGAGTGTTTAATTAATTTCCAGAACAGAGGCAAATAAATGGCGGCAGGCGGTGCCATTGGTGGCGCGAGTTCAAATGAAATTGGGCAGCCGACGGACTTGAGTCTATTTAAAAATGAGGCAGAATTTTTCACACTTCATGGCCATGCATCATCAAGTGAGACGCTGGACGGGCGGGATCCCAGGGCGTCTTTAAAGGGCACAGGATTCCTATTTTTTTAATTAGCGAACCCTTTGCTTTGGTTATCCCTTTTTCTGGCGGGCCGCCTGTTTGCACTGTACCTGAGCACGCAGGATTTTTAATTAAAAAGCACAAAATTGACAGGATGAAAAAATAATGTTTACCTTTTGCCGCCGTCGCTGTTTGATGAGGCCTTTGGTAGTCCTTCCAGGATTTCTTACTTAACTCCAGCAGCCACTTGATTATTCAGATCCACACACTCGGGGCCCGGGTGCCTCCTGTAATCAGCATGGTCATTTTTCGCATATTTTATCAAATGTTTTGTTTCGCGTTTGTAAAAATCTAATTGCGGTTAATTTGGCTCTTTATAAATGCAGGCCCGACCCATCCCTTCCACTTACTTAACGCCGGCCACAAGTTATGCGAGGTTCTCTTGTTTTTCTAGCAATTTTGGCTTTCGGGTTTCCTTCCTCGTGGCCAGGCTAAATTATTTAAGCGATAATGGGGCGTAAAAGTCATAACTTTGGGGCTGTAAATTGGGGGCTTTCTTGAAGGTTCCGTTTCCTCTGGTTTCGGGTCTGGTCCTGTCAAGTGCATTAAACATGAGGCAAGGGTTCGCGCCAGCTTTCCGTGTTTTGTTGTTTTTGTTTACGGTTCTCCGGGCTTAGCCAAGTGAGATAATTGGCTAAGCTTTTGCCGGGAATCGCTTTATCAATTGTTGTATAATAGCCAAATGGCTAGCTTATTCCAAATGTAATTTATGGTAATCGCCGTCTTAATAACAAACCAATTAAAAACTTTCCCATAATTTAATCAGATTTACCAAGTCTCCTTGCCAGCCTGCCAGCGTGCTGAATTTGTCCTTAGCTGTGTTCAGGAAGAAAACTTAAAGATTTTCCCTTTTTTTTTGCTGCTCTTCTTACGTCACGGTACGTCTGCTCCGTTTATGAATAATTCATGAGGTAACTTTATAAAAATAACGCACAAATGACACTAAAACAAGGCACGTGGAAAGGCCAACCTTTTGAACAGAATTGTAAATGCTCTGAAAGTGACACACACGGAATTGATTTGTAATTGCAAGCTATTAAGATGGGAAGTAGAGTAAGGTTAAGAAACTTAAAAACCACTTGAAGATATTAATTTTAAATATTTGTTTTTAAATAAAGCACAATTGAGTTACCTTTAAACTTTATCAATGATATAAGCTATATAAACTGAATTTTTATTATAGAAAAAATGTAAAAAAAAAATACCAACCTAAAGTTATAGTTAATATTCTTCATTTTTTCTCTACAAATACTAAAAAGCGCGTCTATGTAAGTGCCGAAGAAAAAGTTCTGCCTTACCTTACCCAAGCTCACTCAGGATGCTAAAAATTTTAAAATTCCTGATATTTTAGATGCTTGTGTGTGTGAGAGAACAAAATATCGTTTATGATGAAGAGAGAAATGTGTAAGGAAGGACCTGCAAAGAGGGGATTCTAACCGAAAAGCAGCTTAAAGCTTTAAATAATGCAATAAATTATTAAATTTATTTAGAAGCGCAAAAAGTTTGCTGCGGCAATTTACCAAAATGGTCGCAGCAATCGTTTAAGTGCAATTTGCATATTCAACAAATTTTTTAAACAAAAAAAAAAACAAAAGCAGGAAAAACCCACAAGTAAGCGAAGCCCCAACATATCATATCAGCCTGGAGAGAACTCGATGGAAACTTTGAACTTCACCTTTTGTTTTTTTGGCCCATCGCAAACTTTGCTGCGGTTTGTGTGTGTGTTCAATTTGCATACCAAGTTTGCCGTGGCGCCCCCTCAATCCCTCTGCCCCGCCTCATTTGGAATTGCTAAATTTTTATTTCGATGGCACCTCGTATGCAAATGAGTTCAGCAGGAAGTGGCGGGCGGATCCTGTTGACCCGGAACGTAGGCACTTCCTCTTTGGACAAGTTGCTTCATTATGTCAGCCGAGCGGGACTTTATATTTGTTAGATAAACAGCGAAAGAGGAAATTAATTAAATTAGCAGCGGAGTGTTGATGAATATTTAAGATGCCATTAGAATAATAGACAAAGTTGGCACGGCACGTCTGAGTGCCGAATTTAATTGCTGTAATTGAATATTAAATCTCTGAATTGTAACTCATCTTTGGCGTGTCATTCGTAATGACTCAATCCCCTTTTTGTCCTTGGCCCAAAAAAAAATGAATTCACATAATTACACGGGAAAGGAAGGAAGCTGGGCAAAAAGTGAATAATCTGATAAATATGTGGTAAGCTGCTTATAATTCACGATAATAACCATTAGCATTTCTCAAAGTCACTGCATAATTATGTAAGCAGCTTTGAAAAATGTCATTGTCGTAAGACAGATACCTCAGTAAGCGGATATTAATTTCGCTTTCGCATTTTAATTGCGCCCCGGTACACACACACACGTGTGCTCTTTTATTTTTTTATTTTTTGTGGCTTAAATTCCCATCGCTTACCTTGACAACAGGGCAAGGCATATATACGCCCCTTGTCAGTCCGCCAGCAGGAACCTCCGAAGGTGCTAGGAACAGGGACCGTAACAGCGACAATATGAGCCTGATGGGCAATGACAGCGATGCCAACACCATGGACACATCCTGCAGATGTCAGACGTCCGCTGACAGCCAGCTTTTGCCGGGCACGAGCTCGATCCACTAACGGCAGAAGCCTGTCCGGAAACATTTTTGACTTATGAAATATGCTGAGCAGTGTAGAGCGTGCGGAACAAGCTGTCAGGAGAGTCCTTGCTCCGTGTTGTTGCTTACTTTAGACCATATTTTTTGCAGTGCACTGGAAAAGTAATGTGCACTTGAAAAAATATCATCAATTTAACATGATTTATTTTCTTTTAGACAATGTTATTTTGTTTCACTACCTTCATCATTTCCACTTTAAATTAAGAGCTTAAGACTTCGTGGCAGCTTCTGTCTGAGTGTAAACACGTGTTCTATGAAGTGCAGTGGAAACTGTATGTAAGTATCGCTCCTGGGGCTAAAGTTGTCAACAGTTTTGCGTCCTCGTCCTTCTAATCTCGTATAATGCTTTTTGTAGCCCTTGTAATTTAGCTTGCAGTGTGTGTGTGTGAGTTTTTTACCAGTTAAAGGCGACGGGGACAACGACTAATGACTTGGAATTTGTTTGCCCGCCAGCCAAATGAGCATGTGTGCCGGTCCTCTTCCTGCCGTCCTCGAAAACTCTCTCTCTCTGTGTAAGCCGGCTGTTGTCGCTTCTGTTTGCCATTAACGCCTGTTTCAGGGCAAAAAAAAAAAGAAAATCATGTAAGAAAAAGTACAGAGAAAATGCAACTTAAGTGCAGCAGAAGCGTGAAAATCATTAAGCTCCAGCTGCTGCCCAACACACACACATGCCTGCAGCCTCTAAAAGACTCCTGGGGAGGAAAACTAACTGGCAGAGGCGCAGACAAAAAGAGGAAAATATATTCCCGTCCCACGTGACGTATGAGTAATGCATATAAATTTCACGCCACATCACTCATACGACCCACGTACACTTTAATTACACCATGCACTGCAGCGGGATTTAATAAGGGAGTTTTTTACATTTTATATTTAAACATTTCAACATTTGTAAGTGAACATAGTTAAGAAAGCACTCAATACCATTTTATCGAAGCCTTTATTCTTTTCTTTTAAGAATTACCCAAATAAATAAAGTAAAGTATAAAAAAACAACAAAAAAGCAGAAAATATGAATATATGAATATATTAATGGAAATTTGTAGACTATATATTTACAAACAATTATATCAATTATCCAAGTATTTGTTTACCCGCCTCCAAGCCCACATCCACCAAGCACGCTAGAATATATAAAAAGAGAGAAGCTTAATAGATAATTATAAGGTTTCAATATGAACTTACAAAGTGGACGAAAGATTCGGCATGACGGGCGTGGAGTGCTTGTAGTTTTCTGAGTAGAAATCGGTTCCGTGGTAGTACTAACGGTTGTAGGTAAGCTTTTTGTATAAGTTATATCAAACATTGGTTGCCACTCAGTAGTGTCACCAAATGAAGGGTTACGTGTCACCATAAAGTAAGTAAAAATGCAAAATAAATATAGCTTCATTTCTGCCTTGCTCTGACTAAGAACTAAAACAGTGGATCATGGTACCGAACGATAAGTTTTGCATGTCTGAAATATTTCAAATTGATTTGTTTCACTTAATCGAAAAAACCAAAACGTATTTCTTCGCCCATGACATTATATAAGTAAGAAAGCCATTATAATTGGAATTAAGGTGAAAGGTGCTCTTTTGGATTTGTTTTTATTAGAGCCTTTGAAATGATAAAAACATTCGAAATTAATTGCTTCTCTTCCTACCCTCCCTTATCAATAATTGCTGCTACATTCGACGAAACCATATCTGTTATCATTCCTACCAGTGATAGTACTGCTAATGGTCCTTTCTGCTTAACTTGAAGTTTTAACTTATCCATTATTTCAGTCAATTCAGGTCCTGTAATAAAAAAAAAAATATTTATAAATAAATTTCACTGAGCATGCCTAGTGCATAAGAATGTTATACAATTTATGAAGGGTAAGATCTGGATATCGATAATGGTTTTATTCAAGTTTTATTAAAAGTATTTAGTTACCTTCTAGGGCTTTAGATGGATCTTGTTTAAGCTCCTGCTGCCCCCAAATGAGGAATAGATTTGAAAGAATAAGAACGATTATGAAGAGTCGCTGCATCTTGAAGTTTTCAGAATAGCTAACGAATTTTTTAACTGAAACCTATATTTATACTTATACTAGCCATTGCGAATCAGTTTTGAATGCATTTTAACAATATTAAACGAAACACTTAAATTACATACTACTCCCACAAATAATTAAGAAAGCTAACAAATATAAAGAATTAATTACCGCAGCCATCGATAGTTTACACGTGGAACACAAAAGACATAATCACGGTCATAAAAGCTCGACCACAAAGACCATTCACGCAGAAGCGTAAAAATCATTAAGCTCCAGCTGCTGCCCAACATACACATGCCTGCAGCCTCTGAGAGACTCCTGGGAAGGAAAACTAACTGGCAGAGGCACAGACAAAAAGAGGAAAATATATTCCCGTCCCACGTGACGTATGAGTAATGCAGATAAATTTCACGCCACATCACTCATACGACCCACGTACACTTTAATTACACCAAGCGCTGCAGCGGGATTTAATAAGGGAGTTTTTTACATTTTATATTTAAACATTTCAACATTTGTAAGTTAACATAGTTAAGAAAGCACTCAATACCAGTTTATCGAAGCCTTTATTCTTTTCTTTTAAGAATTACCCAAATAAATAAAGTAAAGTATAAAAAAACAACAAAAAAGCAGAAAATATGAATATATGAATATATTAATGGAAATTTGTAGACTATATATTTACAAACAATTATATCAATTATCCAAGTATTACTTTACCCGCCTCCAAGCCCACATCCACCAAGCACGCTAGAAAATATAAAAAGAGAGAAGCTTAATAGATAATTATAAGGTTTCAATATGAACTTACAAAGTGGACGAAAGATTCGGCATGACGGGCGTGGAGTGCTTGTAGTTTTCTGAGTAGAAATCGGTTCCGTGGTAGTACTAACGGTTGTAGGTAAGCTTTTTGTATAAGTTATATCAAACATTGGTTGCCACTCAGTAGTGTCACCAAATGAAGGGTTACATGTCACCATAAAGTAAGTAAAAATGCAAAATAAATATAGCTTCATTTCTGCCTTGCTCTGACTAAGAACTAAAACAGTGGATCATGGTACCGAACGATAAGTTTTGCATGTCTGAAATATTTCAAATTGATTTGTTTCACTTAATCGAAAAAACCAAAACGTATTCCTTCGCCCATGACATTATATAATTGGAATTAAGGTGAAAGGTGCTCTTTTGGATTTGTTTTTATTATAGCATTTGAAATGATAAAAACATTTGAAATTAATTGCTTCTCTTCCTACCCCTTCTATCCGACATGTTTACGTATCTCATTCGAAACCACTGGTATCAGCAGTGCTGCCAATGCTAGTGCTGTTATTGGTCCTCTCTTCTGAATTTGAAGTTTTACCTTATCTCTCAATTCACTCATTTCAGGTCCTGTAATAAAAAAAAAATATTTATAAATAAATTTCACTGAGCATGCCTAGTGCATAAGAATGTTATACAATTTATGAAGGGTAAGATCTGGATATCGATAATGGTTTTATTCAAGTTTTATTAAAAGTATTTAGTTACCTTCTAGGGCTTTAGATGGATCTTGTTTAAGCTCCTGCTGCCCCCAAATGAGGAATAGATTTGAAAGAATAAGAACGATTATGAAGAGTCGCTGCATCTTGAAGTTTTCAGAATAGCTAACGAATTTTTTAACTGAAACCTATATTTATACTTATACTAGCCATTGCGAATCAGTTTTGAATGCATTTTAACAATATTAAACGAAACACTTAAATTACATACCACTCCCACAAATAATTAAGAAAGCTAACAACTATAAAGAATTAATTACCGCAGCCATCGATAGTTTACACGTGGAACACAAAAGACATAATCACGGTCATAAAAGCTCGACCACAAAGCCCATTGAGGCCAATATCTCGTTTGTTTATTCACAATGCTCTTAATGAACAACGGAAATTGGCGGCCATTAAAGAGCATTTCCAATAAAAATAAATCAAGTGGACAAAGCAAAAAAATATATGTAGGTAGTTTAATATGCAGGAGCTCTCAGAACTTCAATTTAATGGGTTTTAGCAACGGCTCTTGGACACACCAACTATTTATGGTTAGAATTATCTCGCTTTTTTTTTTTTGCTAAAAAAGGAAAGTGCGCATACTGGACTGTCCATTAAAGCATGAATATTTTAAAGGGTATTAAGAAAATGACAATAAGTTCGATCATGTAGAAAAATCCCCTTAAATAGTTCTTTAAATATTTAAGCCAGCTTGAAGCTTTGTATAGATATTTGTATAATTTTCTCCTGTATATAATAACTCGCTTAAATATAATTCAATTAATCGCTCAATTTTCAATTACAGATTAATTTAATTGATTTTTAAAGACCCCGCTCGTAAACCCTTTCAATTGCCTACTGAGCAATATTTCAGTTTGAATTCAAGACCATCCATCAGTTCGCTCAACCCAGCAATTGTGCAATGCTTAAAACATCACAGTGTTCTGACATTGTTGGCCATATTTTTTACCCATCCGCAGTATATACATATGTGTACCGGAGCATACATTTATGGTGGCTGATAAATAACGACGAAATTGACTTGAAATCGCGACCGCTTTTACCGCACTCACTGTGAAAGGGATGGAACAGGACTATATATATACTGGCAATACATTATATTCGGTTTGTATTTTTGTGCCAGTGATGGGAAAAGTTGACATATGGCTTCAAATGAGACTGCACACCTGAAGCTCAACAGGATGGTACAAAAATAAATCTCCGACCCGTGACATCCTTTAGCGATTTATTCACATCACGCGACCATCTCTGGCTCTGTGTGGGCCCTCGTCCTGCTCCTGGTCCTGTCGGACGTGTTTTATTGTTGCCTTTTCACACACGCTTTATTTATTTATTTATATTCTCGGTTCCGCTTGGCTCTGTCGCTCCCTCGCCCATGTGTAAGCCGCCTTCATTTTTTGTTTATCAATATTTGCTTTTTGTATCAATATGCAAAAAACTTTTATTAATGACCAATATGTGCAGATTTCCTTTTCACAGCCTTTTATTTAGTTGGGCTTCCCGTTGAAACTCTGGTGAATTTTCTGTCGAAATGATGCAATGTAAATTTCATTTTAAAAGCTTTTTTCAAGGCTTAAAGTGGTGCCGTTCCGCTGTCTCCTCTTTGTGCGACATTGAAAGGTTGTCAATATTCATACTGTATATAATTCAGAGATTCCTTATACTTTTTTGATTGTTCGCCAATCTGCATTGTCCAATTTGACATTAATTTAAATGATTTATTTTGTTTTTATTTTGTTACTGTGTTGTTGTTGTACTCAGCCGAACAAAAGACTTGCGGATCATGATTGATGGTCAAGCGGGTCGACAACATTTTCGGAGCAACAGCAGCCTCGGCAGGATTTAATTTGATTGAAAAGCAAACCGAAAAATCAATTCCAGCTAATGGATTTTCCACGCCGCACACTAGGCTAGATCTCTCGCTCTCAGATTTCATTTAATTTTATCTGTTTTTTTTTTTTCGAAGCATATTCCTGGGCTTCGTCCCCAGTCATTTGCATCCACATCCTCCAGCCTCCAGCCTCTGCGGGCATCGATTTGGGCGAAGCAATTTTTCAATAATGGCATACAAAGAAAAAATGTTTGGTATTCCACTTTAGAGCCGAGGCATCCCTTATTGTTTAGTTCGTGTCTGCAGCTGTTGGCGTGACTTCTTTTTTTTTTGCACCGGACCACAAACACATAAGGTAATCATCATCAAGGGGCTAACCCATTTTTATGTTTGGTCGAAAGGCAAACCACAACGGACTGTGGAAATTACTTTTCATTTTTGGGCATACACAAGGATGTCCTGTCCTGGAAGTGTCTCTAGGCATTTGCCGCAATTATTTTAAATGTCTAAAGTTGGGTTATATATTTTTGTTTTCCTTTTTGTATCAAGTTTCCTTGAGCCTTTTAGTAAGAAAATAAAGTAAATATATTTAGCTGCAATCATGAGCCTTTCAAGTTCCCTTCAAAAGTACTTTTATTCAATCCTGATCAAAGAGGAACATTATCCTAAGGACATCCATCTAACCTCTTCGATATTTATATCCCATTTATATTAAATTCAAAGCTCATCGCCAACCTTGGCATTGCTTCCTGTCTGTCCTATTTGTCTGCAGTTGACTGGCGCGGCCTTGGCTTCGACTTAATTAGTCGTCGGCGCATTTAAAACTTAATTAAACAGCCGCGGTCCGTAATTAACAATATTGGCAGCTGGCAATAACAACACCATCAACATGCGGCGGCAACCCACTGCTGAATGGAGTGCAAAGTGTTGCCACCCAACTGTCGGACTTCATTAACCTCCAGCCGAGTCGGAGCACGCTCGTTCACAAGATTGGCGCATTCAAAGCAGATCAATAGTGACAGAGAAATATGCTGCTGGTACTAGCTTCCAGGGAGGAGCACACTATTCCCTGTCGCTGGCAATTAGGCGTGGTGCTGCTGTCACGGCATTCAACACACTGTTCCCTAAGCCCCTCGTTTCTGCACCTAGTCCGTCGTGTTTTTCCCCTTCTTTTTTTGTTTTGACGTTGCAACACTGTTGCTATTTCCGCCGTTGGTTGCGGGTGAAAAATGCATGAGCTTACCGGAAGCTCCCACCGCCATCAGCTGCATTGGTCTGAGCCCGGCTAAAGGACCAAAAGAAGTGCTCAGTGTCGGTCAAAGTCACAATCCCAAAGGGGGTGTGGCCCTGCAGAAAGAGAAACTGTTGTGCTATTTAATCATATTTTTAATCTGTGTTGATTTGTTTTTATTAAAATCCTTAAAGAGATAAAAACATTCGAAATTAAATTGTATTGCTTTCCCTCCTTTCTGTCTTCTCAAAAAATTTTTGTATCTCCCTAACGATAAATGGTATCATTACTATTGGTAGTATATCTGGTGTTTTCTGCTCAATTTTATCCTTTAATTCACTCAATTGATGTCCTGTAATATAAAAATTGTATTTATAAATAAATTTCACTAAATTTTTTAAAGGTTTTAATAAACTGAGCATGCCTAGTGTATAAGAATGTTATACAATTTATAAAGGGTAAGATCTGGATATCGATAATGGTTTTATTCAAGTTTTATTCTAAACTTTTATTGACCTTCTTCGGCTTTAGATGGATCTTGTATAAGCTCATGCTGCCCTCGAATGAGGAATAGATTTGAAAGAATAAGAACGGTTATCAAGAGTCGCTGCATCTTGAATTTTTCAGTTTTGAATGCATTTTAACAAAATTAAACGAAACACTTATTACATACTACTCCCACAAATAATTAGGAAAGCTAAAAAATATATAAAGATTTAAGAATTAATTAATATATATATATATATAAGAATTAATAATCACGGTCATAAAAGCTCGACCACAAAGCCCATTGAGGCCAATATCTCATTTGTTTATTCACAGTGCTCTTAATGAAAAACGGAAATTGGCGGCCATTAAAGAGCATTTCCAAGAAAAATAAATCAAGTGGAGAAAGCAAAAAAATATATCTATATTGTTAAATATGCATAGTTTCAACTTTTAATCTATATTTTCTATGGCTTGTTAAAGTTGCTCAATATTTTCTTTCAGTGTTTCAGAGACTGTGTTTTGTGCGCGGGCAGAGAATGTGGGAAATTTATACAATAAACGCTTGGTGGGTTCAACACACAACACAATTTCATCATGCATCAGTCGTCGCCAGCTCGTCCTTTCCCCACTTGGCTGCCTTGTTCTCTGCTCCTCGACACAGTATTCCTTGGCTTCTACCAACAAAAAGAAATAATTAATTTTTATGGCTTTGTCTTTGAGTTGGCACTTTGCTGATGCGCTCGTCTGACCGTAGCAGCTCGGCACTTGTGGGTTTCAAGCCAAGAAAAAAAAAAGGAAATAGGGAGCCAGTCACCGGGAAACTTGGCAAAGGTGTGTAAGGAGTGGAGCCACTGCAGGTGTAAGCTAAAATCATTTTGAAAGTGTTTTGCTTCTTGTTTCCGCATGCGGTTTTTTAGTCAGCTTGACACGGGCAGAAGAATGTCTTTGATCGAAGTGTAGTCTGTGTAGTTTTTGTAAATAAAAAACTAGTCACATCCTTTAGGAACTCCCGGAGTGGTTTTAGAATGCCAAAGGATAGTTTATATTTATGCAAGGAAAATATATTATTTATATAAATACTTATTGCTTTAAAACATGTTTATGGCTTTTATTCAAGTAAAATTTATCTCGTAATATAATTAGACAGAGGGCGTACCTATATCAATGTGTAATAACGCATAAATTCTGAGATATAATTGTACTTAATGATTTTCAAAAATTTTTAAATTATATCAAAATTTAGTTTTGTCAGTTAAATTATTGACATGCATGGCTCTTCGCACCAGACGCTTTGAGAGTCTTTCGTGAGGATTTTAATTAATTTATATTTTCTTTTTTAATTCCCCGAAAATCATCTTTGATAAAAAGTGGCATGCGATCTTTTTATAAATGTGAAATATAGATTTTTAATTCCCCTAAAAATATTTAATTACAACGCGCACTTGGTTTATCCAATCGTTGAGTCAAACTGGAGTCGTACTGGGGCGGATTTATTCAATTTGTTGCATGTCTTTCACAGTCCCCACTATTTGTTTCCGGAAATAACATAACATTACTTCCGCTCCCAGAAGCGAGTAACACATTTGATATTCATAAAATCGAATATGATTTCAATGAATTCGCACTCCCTCAACCGCATTTGGGGACCATTAGAAGGGTCATATCAACATTTACTGCCCCACAATAATAACTGTTTACACGCGCGTAAAAATCAAGCTCCTCTCCAGGATGTCCAGGCAGGTCAGAGCAATGACCGCAATTCCTGCTGAATCCCCTCCAGAAGCTGCCACGCAACCTGCTCGATTTTTCCTCATTGCTCGTACTGTTATTGCCATTGCTGTGTGGTAAGCAGGTGAGAAGTCGAGCGTGGCACACACTTCACAGGTAGCCGCAGGATCTGCAGCCAAGCAGAACCGCACCAGCCACGTCCTCGTCTCAGTGCCGCCCAGTCCTCCACCTGCCTTATCAGCCACCTGGATAACCACCCACCCCGCCACCCACTTATCCACTCACTCATTGCTGGCCAGTTCAGTTACACTTACCATTACAGTTACAGCTTTGGTCTCGGTTTTCAGTTCCAGTTCCTTTGTCTTTCCGCTCATAACAATAAAGGCAGTAATAAGAATAATAAAGAAGAAGAAAACAGGGAAAAACAGGAGGAAAACAGAGGAAAATCAGCCAAAGGGAATGGTAAACTGAAGGAGGTGGATGGATGCGTTGGCAAAATTTTTTAAATTTTTTATTGTTTAATTCGGGAGCCTTCTTCGTTCTGTGCGAAAGTTTAATGGCCTGCAACGCTTCGCTTCACATTATCATTACAATTGCGAGCATTTTCACCCCGTCCACCTACCGATCTTTCTGCACTCCCTCCCCCTCCCAAGGCTGTCGATTCGAGCAGGTATTAATTATAATGCCCCAGCGGGGAAGCTGGTCATAAACACAGAACATCTTGCGTATTGCACTTCATTTTCTGCCTGGATTGCGGCCCATTAACCGCCTTCGTAATGAGGATACACAGATACAGAAAAGTGCAATTATAGTGAGCCAACCGAGTCCCAAAATACGCGTTTTAATTAATATTTTTTCCCTTACGCATTTCCTTTTACAATTATGGAATTATCACTCGCAGACTTTTGAAAGTAGGTCATAAAATATTTAAGACGAAGATAGTAACCTATAATTGTGTCGTAAAATTTCATAAAGGGATTAAAAATGTTTTGCTTCCTCAAACTTTTATAAAAGCAACTGAAACCAAATTAAAGCATAACCTGATTTAAGAAAATTCCTTAAATTAAACCATCGCCTTGTTTGAATTTTTTCCAATAATCAAGTTACAATTATTAGGTCAGACTTTGAACTCGCTTCAGGGAATTGACTTTTATGTGGCACTATAAAGGAGCCTATCCAACATAACCATTTCCCACTTTCCATTCAAGTTTTCCATTTCCGCTTTGGCGCCTTTTTCCTGCCAGGAGGCCTCGCCTTCATACCCTTCTGCGCCTCCATCTACAGTCCCAGTTGCATAATATTTTATTATCCCAAACGCCTATCTGCATTGTCCTGGCCCAACAGGACACCTCCCTGTGCTCGCAGGGCGCCCCTCCTTTCATTGCCAGCTATCTGCGAGCATCCTTTACTCTCCTTTTTTTGCCCACTGTGGCGGAATTATAATCTTACAGGCTCTAACAAGTGCAAGTGCGGCTGGAATTTAATATCAGGAAGGCCCTTTGTTGTCCTCTCCGCTGGTTTGTTGGTTTTAAGTTTTCGTGTATTTCATTACAAGGCGGAGTTGGCATTGGTTATGGGGAAAGCGAGTCCTTGGGCTCGGTTTTCGGGTCTTGGAATTGGGATTGGGATTTGGTTTGGGAATAAGGATCGGCCTTGTGTGCGCCGCTTGCCACATTCAGCAGACGCTTAAATCCTTTACACAAGCTGTTTGCCGCGCATAACGAAATAAAATAAATAATCCCGTTTAATGGAAAGGCGCCGGGTATGAGCAGCACAGTCGGAGGCACCGCACCAGCACCAGCACCGTCACCGCCAACCCCCACCCATAACCCCTTTTCATTTCCATCCAAGCAACAACAATGCCGCTCGGCATCGCATTTCCTTTCCAATTTTCCTCTCGTGTGCCTGCTGCTTCAGCTCCAGCTTCAACTGCCGGTGCTGCCGGTTCAGCTCCTGGTTATTCTGCTCCTTTCCAGCTCCTTTTCCTTTCTCATTTCTCGTCGCTGTTGTGCCCACGTACGCGGCTTAAGATTTCCCATTCATATCGTGTGCGGCGCCTGCTGCTTATTTCAACAGGGATGGTGACAGTCCTGAATTGACACAAGGCAATCTAAGCTTATTTTTTATATAAAATAATATAGAAAATAATGTAACAAATGGTAATAAAAATTAAGAAAAATATTTACTAGACTCTTAAATCTAAAGTTTGCTTCTTAATCTCTTATTATATTAGATTATCTCATAAATAAATAATTCTCAAAGTGATTTCCTACATTATACATATAGAATTATCTTTCTAATCCACTCAGGAATCCCGACTTAAATCAATAATCTATTCCCACTTATAGTGTGTATCCCTGGCCTTAAAGGATGAGTATTTTTTTCACCATGCGGAGTCGACATCCTGTTCAATATGCATTTGGGTGGTGGTTAATGCCACCTTGGGAGTAACTGATTGCCACAGTGGCACCATTATTATGCATTCAGATTGATGCACGTCTTCGGCATTTTTTCAGCCAGCCTGCCGCAAAATGCACACTCGCATCCTGCCGGCATCGTCCTGATTACACTGGGATTCCTGGGACGTGAACTCTCTGAGCTCCCAGCTTCCTGGCAGCCGCACACACACACTACTTATACATATATCGCACACACTTAACGACCACTTAAGCGTCTTCGCCGGGAGCTGCTTAGCTCTAAATATTATGTTTAATTAAATATGAGCTCATAATCGAGTTCGCCCACTTGGCCTGGCCGTCCGGCAGGTCAACCAGTGAGCCAGCCAGCCAGCCAGCTGTCCTCTCTCCCGGTTTATAGCCACTTTATCTGCTTAATTAAAAGGTTGGACTTTAATTGAAATCGCTCTGATATCTAAGCTGTCACAATTGCCAGCTGTCCCCAGGATCAAGGCGGGGGAGTGGAAAATGATTAGTGTAATTGCCAGAGGCTGGCTGGGAAATTATTATCCGATATGCAGAGGATTATCCTGGCGAAACTTGAACGTGCCGATGGCTGGGAATTCATCTTGGGCTTAATCAATCAACGCAGCCACTGAATAAAATATATACTGGTCGACTGGTCGTCTGGTCGAAAATATAACCTTCGGCTATAAACGACAACCAACGGCTTCCACATTTTATTGGCAATTCCCTGATGTCCCAAGATGGCTCGTTTGGAGAGGTCTCTGTCACTTTGGATTTTATTTGGCTTTTCCCCGGAAAACATATTTATTAGCAACATGTCGAATGGGTAATGCAATCGAGGCCTTGAATCTGGACCCAGCCCAAGTGGGTGGGCCAAAGTGACTTTTCAATTTGAATAAACGAATGTAGCTGGGTAAATATTTGATTTATTTTCGGGTGACCTTTGTCAAATAGACACACACACAAAATCCCACATTCCCTGGCCCCGTTCTTATCGAACAGCTGTGGTTGCAATAATAGGACTTGAATAATGTCACACCGCAAATGGAATTGTGTGGTATACTCCATGTGTTTGCTTTTAAGTTTGCTAAGGAATTTCATTTGAGAGATTAATGAGAACATACTTTAAGGCATAATGAAGGAATTATAATATTATTGAAAATATTTAATAAGTGAACCTCTTAATAAACTAATTTAATAACAGTTAAGGTTTCATTATACATTTAAAAAACCTATGATATTGAAATAAGTTCGCTTTAAAATGTTGGCATACAAAACTTCAAAAAGTGAAAATAACCATGATATTTATTAATATAATATTAAAATTATTCTACTCCAAATATTATTTGCTAGATTTCTCAGTATTTAAAGCTGATGGAAAATAGCAATAGAAGAATTAACTTCTTGTAGCAAAACAATCTCTGAATCACTTCTTATAAATATCCCAATTTCTTGGCGCTATCTCTTTGGCCAAAATTGTTTACAAAGATAGGACTTTCACACATTTGTCTCTTTGTATCTTTTTTGACTGTTGGCTGTTGCCCGAAATTCAATTTGCATATTTCCATCTCTGTTGCTCTGTTTGGTGCACAAAAGTTTATAATTTCCATTTGTGTTGCTCTTTCCCAGCGACAAGCAATTTTCGCTTGATAACTCCATTGCGGCACAAGGTCAGGCCGAGAGCAGGAAAACCAATTCGGAATAATCTAACCAATTACTGCCAGCGCTCCGGCAAGGTCAGCCGAGTCATTCCCGGGAACGCACAAACGATTATTACTGCATTAGGAGTCGGGCAAAAGAAACGCACATGTGAGTCGCATGCAGATAAGCAAACGTAATAGAAACAGATTATATCCCACACTCCTCCAGGGACCCACATCCCACATCCTGGAACCCGAATCCTGGAACCCCCTCCTGCCCGTTCCCATTCAGCCGTAACATAATCGTAAAAGTCAAAGCTTAGCTCAATGCTAGATTGCAGCATTTTGTATGGAGGAAAATGTTTAAAGCGCTCGTCGGGGAATGGGTCCCGATAGAGATGCTCTGCGGATTCAAGGATGTGACTCTTAATAAGGAGATTTGACTGGAAGTTTCAGCAGATCAAAAAGTCTGACGGAGCACTCTTAATGTAAGCCGAAAATAATGAGATTCCGGGAAACTTCTCACACAGAACGCAATGGGACTTCATAATCTGCATACAGGAAGTATATTAGATATAAGAGACATCACTCAAGATGCGGAATATTATTCGATATTGGTTAATACATGTATCTGGATAAATTTGCACTACATTTTTAATTGAAACTTAATTAATATACAATTTGTATATTACTATTTGAAAGCGTTAATCAATTTCTAGGAAATCTTCATCTTTATTATTATTTTGAAATGCAAATTGTTGAATCTATCTAACAAATCAGTAAGAATTAATTTCTCAGCTTTTATATTTTGTTAATTATGTTTCTCTGATGATCTGCGGCTTGAAGTCATGTTCAGAAGCCTTTTGGAAAGACTCAGCATAGAGAGGAATCCTCTGTGTCATGCGGAAGCCCCAGAAGTCCTTCACCTGGCGACACAGATTAAGATCGAGCTCCACCACCAGCAGGCCATCACTATCTCGGGACAAGCTCTGAAAATAAAAGATTTCAATAATTAAGAACATTTTAATATGCATTTTTATAACTAAAAATCTATTTAAATGCAATCCATAAGAATTTTTTGTAAACAAAATATTTACATCTAGTCCCTATAAAATGTTCAATAAAATGTTCTATAAACAAATTCCAGGAAATTCATTTATAAATACATTTATTACATTATTCTAAATATATCCCATGATAATATTGTCCGATTTTCCTCTATAGCTGCTCTCAAAATACTTATGGATTGTATATTTATATTTTAAAGAAGATAATTCTTTGTATGACTTACCGGAGTCCTTGAACCATCTGGAGCAGCAACATATGAGGAGCCGTAAAAGGGTCCAAATGTTTTGTGGGCCTTATTGCCATCCCCAGAGGTGTACTCATTGGGGAACTCCTCTGTTCCCACTCGATTGATCGGAACAGTGAAGTAGCTATTGGCAATGGCTGCATTCCGAGCCTCAATGCTCCAAAGCGGCTCCGACAGACGACCGATGGTGGCCGAGGGATTGAAGACGATCTCCGCTCCATTCAGTCCAAACATCATCCAATTTTGCGGATGATGACGTCCATAGCAGATATTGATGGCCAGCTTACCGAACTCCGTCTCGAAGACCGGATGGCCGGTATTGCCCTCGAAGTAGTACGTGGATTCGTTGAAGTCACCCACCCGGGGAATGTGGTTCTTGCGATGCTTGCCCAGGTACCGACCGCTGTTCGAGATGACCACGGCTGTATTCCAGATGGTCTCGCCATGCTCAATATCACGCTCCAGGATCGAGTGGATGATCACCATGTTGTAGGCCTTGGCTAGCCCTGAGAGCATCTTGGTCGTTGGTCCATTTTCGGCCTCCTCGGCGAACTCGCACCAGGGGAACTTCTCGCGAGTGCAGAAGGCAAAGGGCATGGCTGTGGGAAGAGAATACAAATAATTAGTTTATAAATAAATTTCTTATAAATCAAAGTTATTTACTTACTCCATGCCTCTTGGGTGCAAATAATATTGCAACCAGCAGCTGCCGCTGCTTTGATAATGTTCTTGACCTTGTTCCAAATTCCTTCCCGTTGCTGTTCAATGGGCGCCGTGGTGGGAAGTACAATGGAGTTTTGGATGGCGCCAACTCGCACTATACGGGGCCTGCGGGTCTGCTCCTCTCGCGCCTTGAAGCGATAGCCTTTGATCTCAAAATCATGCTCCTTAGCAATATTTGTTGCACTTTCGGACAGCTCCAAGGTTTGGCTATTAAAGAAGATAACAGGAATTTTTGAATGTGAAATAATAAATGATTAAAATTATTAATAAATTACTTAAAATAAATTTCAAAGACAAAATTTGTAACACAAAATAAAGTTTGAAAGTCTCAATGAAATTTACATTTCAGAAAACAAATAGAATTTTTTGGATTATATTCAAAATTCGACTTATGATACAACTAAACTTTTAATAAGTAAATAATTTTGAATACATAGAACAACAAAACTTTTAATAAGTAAAAATAATAATAATGAATAAATAATTCTATCTCGTTTCATAAATTCAAAATTTTTTAACAACATCTTGCACAGATGCTTATCTTTTGTCTTTCTGTCATAACCCCAACACTTTTGTATTTAAATATTTTTAAAACTATTAACAGATTAAAAAAATCCTATTTGCACTTAATACTTTCAAGATAAATTAATATATCACTTTTCAAGCATCAAATATATCAATATTTTATTGATTTTACGATCTCTCTCTGTTTTGTTTTGCTTCGCTGATCGTTTCACATCACCAGATGTTCACACACGTGTAGAAGTGTAGATACACATTTTATTAGTTCTATATTTAAATGTATTTTGATACAAAACATCTAGAAATATTTAAATGGAAAATTTGGAGACTTTGTTAAGCTAAGAACTGGAATTTTTTGTATATTTTAACACGTATTTGCGTATAGATTAAGATTAAAATATTTTCAGCATTATCTTTAGACTTTTTACGACCACCCCACATGATGTTGAGAGTCTTATCAATTTTGTCACTAGGTTCGGTACTCACTCTTCTTCAACGCCGTACAAAATCCGCTTGACCTCCTTCAGTTCATCAGCTGGCAGATGCTTCTCCAGGCTGTCGTTCAGGTTCTTCAATTCAAATGCCGACATTGTTGTCAATTCGCATTAATTTGTTGTGTTCCGAGTTTAATTGATAGATCAACCTATTGCGACCAGCGCACTATACGGAATGCCCATTCCGACGATCGTGTTCACCTTCTTATCGCTCTCTTTCTCCCCTGCTGTCTATATGTTTCTCTCTTCCAATTTGTTTTTCTTCTCTCTCCCTATTTGTTTTTTCTCTCTTTGTGGTTTTTCCTAAATGATTTTCTCTCTTGTGAATACAAAAATAGTGAGAAATATGTAAAGTACAGTCATTGGCATTTAAATAGGGAATGCTAATATTTATAGAATTTATTTGCAGCAGTATTTAAAGGTATTTTGAGCATTGAGAATATATAAAATTTAATTTTCAAATATATATTGATATTAATATTTATAATTATTATTGAATTCTACAAATTAAAATGTTCACATCAGTATTTTAGGCGTTTAAAGCCTGCTGGGAATTATAACTACAGCTATACTAACTTAGATTTATTCTAGTTTTTTATTTGACAATAAACTTAAATGGTTAATAACATAATTATATTTTTTAATAAAGCTTTTAATTATAAAATTCAAAATAAAACAATCTTGCAAGTTTCGAAAATGCTTCTTAAATGCT
>VNJR01007624.1:0-15805 GCA_008042585.1 Drosophila punjabiensis
AACCGTCTCCTGCAACACCACACAAACAGTGACGATCCAAAGTCATTAAAGGAGTTGTATATCACTACTATCGAGTCTCTAGCATCATTAAAGGGACTAAGCATCGATGCATCTAGCTGGGACACAATATTAATTGCTATTATTAAGCAAAAATTGGATTTTACTAACAGAGCCTTGTACGAACAGTCGTTAGATGGATCAAAACAACTACAAGGTCTAGACACGATTCTCAGTTTCCTTGACCAGCGAATGCGAGTTCTGGAAACAGGAAAAAGAGTTCAACATTCAAGAAAGGAACAAAAGGGCCAACGTGCACTTCCGCCATCGCTGGAAAGTTACCAAACTGTCCATTCTGAAAACGGAATCATCGGCTTTATAAATGTGATGACTTCCGCAATAAAACCATACCCGACCGACTTAACTGGGTACAAAAGCAAAGACTGTGCGTCAACTGTTTTAGCAGCGACCACAAGGCAAAGGAATGCCGAGGCCGTATGTGTTTTAAATGCGATAAAAAACACCATACAATGCTGCATCTTGAAACTACATCAGGTGCAGCAACCGAGCCAAAATCTCCGTCTGTAGCAGCAAGTAACAATAGTTACAATCTGCTGGCCACAGCCAAAGTATCAGTGAAAGCAAGCAATGGTCAGGTAGCTACCTTCAGAGCTTTGCTGGATTCAGGATCACAAATAAACTTGATCTCTGAACGAATGGCGTCAATGCTGTCACGAAAACTTCACGGTACTTCATTACGTATCGAAGGTATTGGAGGAATCCAAATACTAGCCGAGCCAGAGTTAATGTGCTCATGAAATTGTATTACCACACATTATAGCTGATCAACCAGCTCATCAGCTAGATTCGACAGACCTACGACTCCCTCAAAATATTGATCTGGCAGACGCAAACTTCGACAAGCCTGGAAAGATTGAGGAGCTGAGCACTACTATTCACTACTTCACCCAAATCGAATGATGCTAAAACCAGGTGGCCCAATCCTTCAAAATACAAAATTAAGTTGGATTGTCGCCGGAAAAGTAGCGGCAGAACACACTCCATCAGCAGCAACAGGTTTCTGGCACTAGAGCTCAGAACGTCACCTGAAGTCTGGCAAGGGTACGTAGAGTTTATGGAGGAATATGAAGAACTTGCATCCAAAAAACATACCTTCGGATCAATATTTCATCCCACACCACTGTGTGCTGAAACCCGAAAGCAGCACTAAAAAACTTCGGGTAGTTTTTGATGCTTCCTGTAAAACCACAAGCAATAAATCATTGAACGATATATTGTATGCTGGACCCACCGTACAGAGCGAGCTGTTTGCAATCTTGCTACGCTTTCGCACTCACAAGTACGTGTTTACAGCCGATATAGAGAAAATGTATCGCTAGGTATGGATAAATCCTGAAAATCAATTTCATCAATTAATCGTCTGGCGAAAGAAACCATCAGACGAACTCAAATATTATCGACTTAAAACCGTGGCATATGGTACAACATCAGCCCCGTTCCTAGCCACCAAATGCTGCTACTTGGCTGAAAGGGCCAGAAAACATTTACCGCTTGGATCATCAGTCCTCAAGTATGACTTTTACGTCGACGACTGTCTCACAGGAGCAAATAGCATCCCAGAAGCAGTTCAAATACAACAAGAACTAAATAAAATAGTGCTACCATCCGGATTCAAGTTCCGTAAGTGGTGCTCCAACAATAACGAAGTTCTGACTCTAATTCCAAAAGAGGACACTGTAAACCACGTCAAATTAGACGAAACACTACAACACTACAGTGTTAAAACGTTGGGTTTGCTTTGGATACCACATAAAGGCCAATTATGTGGGCGATCCCAAAAAAGTGAAGCGTCAATTATCACCAAACGAGTGGTAAGCTCAGAGCGTCCATGATATTTGATCCACTTAGACTATTTGCCCCCGTTGTGGTAAAAGCCAAGATATTTATGCAATTCCCTGTGGGATCTAAAGATGGGCTGGGACGATGAGCTTCCTCAACTGCTTCAAAATGAGTGGAAAAGCTATCGTGCCTCAATGCAAGCATTGAACGATTTGCAAATTCCAAGGCACATCTTTGAAGGCAAAGTGCCCGTTAACCAGGAAATACACACGTTTGTCGATGCATCAGAGCGGGCATACGGAGCGGCACTTTATATCCGCTCCACATATAAGAACAATCAAGTGTCTGTCCGGCTGTTGTGCTCAAAGTCAAGAGTAGCACCAACAGCAAAAAAAACTAACTTAGAAGACTTACGAATACCTAATGAAAGTGTTCCTGGATCTATGGTCAGATGCAACTGTGGTTATGTCCTGGATAAACGCATCAGCGTCATTATATTATATGTTCGTGGCATATCGAATCGCAAAAATTCAAGCTGTTTCAGACAAATCTCAATGGCGTCACGTGTCATCGGCTAACAATCTAGCAGATGTACTGTCAAGAGGAATTGCCGCCAGTAAATTAGCGGAACACAATCTCTGGCTATATGGACCGCTATTCCTACATGGTTCTCGCGACAAATGGTGTAAAGTATCAACGATCACCCCCAGCGATCTGGAACGCAAGTCTAAACAAGTTAGCCTGCCAACTTGGCCGCATACCCTACAATTGCAATCACAGCAACTCCTTTTATAAGCTACAACGTTTTGTAGCTTATATAATGCGGTTCTGCAACAAGAAAAAAAACAGATCACCCACAACCACGTTGTGTGTCAGTGAATTGACTAATGCAAGGACCATCAGCCTGCGGACCATTCAGCAAATTGACTTCAGTAGCGAGTTCAAACAACTTCGTATCCACAAAACGGTGGACAAAAAGAGCTCGATCGTGTCCGTTTCTCCTCTAATCGGAAATGACGGACTGATCACGGTCGGAGGTAGATTGGAAGAATCTAACCTTCCGTATAAGGCAAATAATAAAATTTTGCTTCCATACAACGATACTCTCGTGAAGAATCGGTTGCGAGAGATGCATGAAGAGAACATGCATTGCGGGGCTCAATCACTGTGAGCCGTTGCCAGACAACAATTTTGGATTCTGAATGATAAAACTATGGCACGGAGCATTATTCACAGCTGTGTCAGATGTACGAGAGCACGGCCCAAATTAATGCAACAGATCATGGGCAACCTACCAGCTGACCGAGTAACACAGTCTCGGCCGTTCTTCAACTCTGGTGATAAGGCATACATTGCAGTTTTTTGCTGTTTTGCAACGAAGGCAGTACATCTAGAGTTAGTCAGTGCTAGCCAGTACTACGACTTGCAGCCATATTGAAGTGATATGAGAATATTGGCCGCCGGCATAGTTGAACTCAGACATAAGTGTTCAGAATTACGAAACATCAATGCCTGTAACTCTATATATGCGCATTTTCAACATTTAAACACCACGTTACAATCCAGAAATGAGCTGATTAACCACTCACGGCAGCGCAGATCACCACTGAATTTAGTCGGTAACGTGGCGAATTCGTTGTTTGGCGTGCTTGATTCCAATAACGCTGAAGATATGTCCAAGGTCATCAATAATGTCAAATTCAACGAGGACATATTGATGATGCTATTGAAAAATCAAACTTCAATTCTGTATTCCACTATCAATGTAGTCAGGAAAGGCAGTTCAGCCACTAACGATCACATCCGATCTATAGAGCGACAAATATATGCTCTCAATAAAGAACGAGGAAAATATCAATGCGACTACTTGCAACAAGCATTCATGGTCTTAACAGCCCTACTAACTCTACTGGCAACTGGAATGCAACGGATGCAAACTGAGATAGCCGACATTCGTCATCGAACAATTAGCCCCATACTAGTGTCTCCTAAACAGCTGAGAGATCAACTCGATCAGATTAGGGAGCATATCCCGCCGGATCAACAGCTGGCAGTATCATCCAAGGATGTTATTCAATCATAAAATCATGCATGCCGAGGGAACAACCACTACGGACCACGTTGTCTTCAAAATAACACTACCATTAGTGTCCACGGCACAGCAAGAAGTCTTTAGCATCATCCCCATCCCAATATGGATGGATGGAAACTGGCATGAATTTAAGCTTAAAACAGAGATCATAACCGTCAATGCCCATAGAGATCAGCTTAACTAACTAAGGACAAGTTTGAGCAATGTCTACAACTACCAAATAATGAGCACATATGCATCAATCATCAGGCTACGTTTAGCGTGGACAATCGATGTAAATTTCAGTTATTCAATAAGAAAACTGAAACAATATGTGAGATGGTTCAATCGAAAGCCGATCTTATATGGTCAGCAACACATCAACGAAACAGATGGATGTTTGCAACCCACAGTCCAATCGAACTTCAAGCTGTGTGCCAGGGAATTGCGTCTACAGTACACATTGATGGAACCGGATTGTTATCACTCGCTTCAGGTTGCACTGCGCGCAACTCAAAAATCAGTGTTAGCACATACAGCACTCAGCTCAGTGTGACAAAATCGACATATGTCCGTTTCGGCAACATCACCCAGATCAACGTAGAAGAAACATCAAAACCAGCTAAAAAAGCTACAACCAAGATAGCCGATGCCGAACTAGGCGAATTAGATGTCCTACAACAGCAGCTGGCCAAACTGAAGGATGCAAAATGGAAAAATGAAGTCAGCGCTGTACGTGGCCCTTGCAGTATCAATTATTCTGATCATTGCAGTTGGTATAAGTCAACGACGCAGCAATTGGAAACCACGACGACGATGTTCCAAGCCCCGGACAACGAGTGAGCAGCCAACACCAGAACCTACCCCACGGAGTTTTGCGTTCGACATCAGCGACGGTTGAACACCCGTTCAACGGCCGGGAGCATGTTAAGTCGCGACAATAATTACGACAATAGCAATAATACATAATTTTAATGCGTCAGTCGCAGAAATATCATATAAAACCACAATAAACTAAAGTTACCAGGTCAAGCGCATATGTATATTCTGCTGACGACGAATGAAGTGGAATGGGGCAATGGTTTCATTTCCGCATATTCGATAAGCAACATAGCAACCTATATTACTCTTTCAGACTAAATTCTGTAAACATAGGCATATTTGTTAACCACTTTTAGCTATAAATACCGTTATATTTTTACCAATCAAGTCAGTAATTTTTGGAACATTTAAAAATGAAGAAAATGGGGATTATGTATGTGTTTAGATTTGTGTAAGGGCGCAGGAGAACTTTTAGTGGACTGTTTTCGGAACAAAGAATAGCAGAATTTGGAAAAAAGAGCGTTTCGGAAAATGATATAAGGTCCCTCTATGCGTATATGTGCAACGGTTTACAGAGAGAATGCAAAATATGAAATATGCCGGCACACAGCACGAAGATGGACAAAAAATTTAAATATGTACATATATTATTGTACCCGAAATAGCAGCAGCTTCGGAGACTCTGACTTAGAGTTGACACGAAAATCTTGTTGAAGCTTAAGCGAAATTAAACACTGCTAAAGACCGGCAATTAAGATCGAAATAAGCAATCTCGTACTTCTCTTTCTTTTCCAGAAACAAAAAAGCACCGGAGCATCAGGAACACAAAAAACAAAAACGAATCAAAAATCCCACGACGCAATCGAATGAAACCCAGTAAGAAGGCACGGGGCGTCGGGTAAGCTTCACATGCACGTCATCTTTATTTCAATTCAAGTTTTCGAATTAATCCTAGCTTACATGTTACGACCTGCTTTTGAATGGGGCAAGGCCGGCTAGCCAGTCAATCTCACGCGGGATTTTTTCCCAGATGCCCACAGGTCGCACCAAAATCCAGCTTATCATTTAAAAGAAAACTGCACAACAAATTCATACCAAAACAAACCAAACACAAACAAAACATTCGGATTGACTCCAGATCGGATCATTAAGGCGTGGATGTTATCTGCCCCTGACGCACCCACCCTAACAGAGACCCGGACGCTTCCGGCATGACACCGGATCTCCCTGACATTGTTTTGGTTGGCTTTTCTCCTGGTCACAGACTCATCTCATCCCCCCCCCCCCATTAAGAAACGCTTAGCAACTCATTATCGATACAATTTAATATTTTGACATATTTGACATCATGAGACGGGTCGTGGACAATACTACGGATTCATACCCCTACACAGATTACGCCCCACACAGCAGAATTTTCAAGTAGTTTTGAATTTTAGGTTAAATATAGGTTAGGTTAGGTTAAATAAATATATATTAATAGTTAGCTTGGGCTCAGGTTCGATTTTTACATTGTTTAATTTGATATTTGTTTACGTTAAAGTTTTACTCCGTTTTCTCGATTATTGTTGAATTATTTTTACTCTATGTATTTTTGTTATTATAGTGCCTATTTGTTCGTTTTAAATTTTTTACTTGCTTGTTATGTCTCTTTTGTCTTTATTATGACATTTGTGAGTTTTAGCCAATAGAATAAATAAATTAATTACACACAAAAACATTCTCCCCCCTTGCGAGGATACGCAATAAAAATATTGGTGATGGGTAAAAAGGCACGTCTATATACATACTACCTAAGAAAAAAGGATCTGTTTCTATCAGATCGTCTTGAAAGCAAAAACCGGTCAAAATGTTGCAAACGGACCTAAACGCAGAGTTCTAGAGTTTCATGTTTCACTTTTAGTTCGAGTTCCAATCGATTTCGACACGTCAGTCTTCGCCTGAAATTTCTCTCTCAAAAAGAAATACACAAGTTTCAAGTGTTTGTGAAAAATAAAAAAATTTTTCATTTTTAAAGAAAAAAAATATATAAACATTTAACGGTCTTCGCCTGAAATTTCTCTCTCAAAAAGAAATACACAAGTTTCAAGTGTTTGTGAAAAGTATACAAAATTTTCATTTTTAAACAAAACAAAAAAATATAAGCATTTAAAACAAAAAAACAAAACAAAACAAAACGAAACTAAATCCATTTTTTTAAATCAAAATATAAAAAACAAAAAATATCATCAAAATGAATCCAGCTGCAACAACACCAACATCATCAACACCATCAGCACCAGCACCAGCTCCACCTCCACCGGCAACGCATCCAATTCGCCTCTTGGGGTCAGTCAAGGGGATTTAGAGGCACTCTTAAAAGATATACCATAAGACCCCCTTATGCTTGACTCCAGAGTAAGCGTTAGCAGTGGAACATACTGCGCATATTGCAAAATATATTTGCCATTAAAAAATCATCTCCGCACTGAAGCCCATCAATTATTATCCATACAAAATATAAATGGAAGCGTGAAGAAAATACTGGATGGATTCAAGGGACAAATTCTCCAGTACATGTTCGATAATGAGGGAGCTGCATTCAGAAATCCAATGGAATTTTTTGAAAAAGCGGCTCTAGCTTTGCTCCCTCATTTAAAAAATGCGTTGAACAAACACCATTGCGCCAAAATCAATTTCGAGCTCTTTGGAGAGTACATGCTAGTCAAGGAGCATGATAATTGTGTTGAAATAAAGTCATTCCAAACTAAAATGACATTTATTACAGCAGCATCCAATTTAGAAGCATACCTGGATTATCATAAAGATGAAATTGAGGCGAAGATGAGCGAGTTTGCCGAAAGAGATAGCGGTTGAAGTTTCTCTCGCATCATCAGAGTAGAGATGAATATGTACAAATGTGATCCATTGAAAGGATCAGTACACTTCAAGCTACCTGAAAAACTACAAAAGAAAAACGCCGTGATAAACCTACAGAACAATGATGAGTATTGTTTTAAGTGGGCTATTCCTTCGAGCTTTTCATCAAATGAAAAGCCTCAGCGATGCTCTATATATAAGGTGAACATTTCATCACCTATAATATACGCTGAAGGGGGCCTTCAACTTGATTTCACTAAATTTTCCAGTGGAGGTTGATGATGTCAAAAAGTTCACTACACAAAATACCGACATAAGTATCAATTATTTTTGGATTTGACACTGATAAACATAAAGTGTATGGCCCACTTTACGCAGATGGAGTTGTAAAGAAAATTCACAAAAATTTATTATATGTGAAAGGACCAACTGCGAACGATCTTGGACATTTCGTTTTCATCAAAAGTATGTCACGGTAAGTACAAATAAAATAAATTTATAGAAAAAAAAAATAATTTTTTTAAATTAAAGAAAAATAACTAAATAAATAAAATATTTTTATTTTTTTTTTTTACAGAATACTCTCAGCGCAATTGGGACAACATCAAATATAGCGATTCTTCTGCAATAGCTGTCTGTGCTATTCATCGAATGAGGAAAGAACTATAAAACATCAGGAAATATAAGGCAAAGTGGTGACCGAAACACCACCTCTCAATGCATCGGAATTAAAATTCACAAATTATCATTGCCAACTGGAGGTGCCTTTTATAGTTTATACAAACTTTGAATGCATATTGGAACCGATGTCAGTAGCAGTAAGTGAGAAAACTAGAATAGTTAATAAGCATGTACCAATTTCATTTGCATATTACATAAAGTGTGTATTTGATTCTAGTTTAGATAAGTTAGTTTGAAAGACTGGTTCGAATGTGAGTCGCACTTTTATTGATAGTTTAACGTCCGATTTGTCTGAGCTATATGAAAATCATATGGTAAACATTTCTCCAATTAAAATAAGTCAACAGGACATTAAAAATTTTTATGATGCCATTAATTGCCATATTTGCAAGGGTAAATTAGGAAATGACAGAGTGAGGGATCACTGTCATTTTACAGGTAAATTTCGAGGTGCAGCTCATAATGAGTGTAACCTCAAATTTAAAACAGGTAATGTTATCCCTTTTTTCTTCCACAATTTCTCGAAATATGATGCCCATTTGTTCGTTAAAGAGCTCGGGGAAACAGATGGGGAAATACGTGTAATTCCTACAAACAAGGAATTATATATTGCAGTTTCAAAATATATTTCAGTAGGAAAAATACTTTAGAAATTAGATTTTTAGATTTTTTACGTTTTATGTCCTCTAGTCCAGATACTCTTGCTTCAAATTTAAATGATGAACATTTTAATGTGTTGAGCTCTCAATACGTAAATAAGGAAGATTTTGCACTTCTTCGTAGGAAAGGTGTGTTTCCATATGAATATTTAGATTCACCTCAAAAACTGGAAGAATCTTCTCTCCCACCTCGGGAAAAGTTTTATAGTAGTTTGTCAGAAATTGAATGTTCTGAGGCTGATTACATGCACGCATGTAAAGTATGGAATCATTTCAAGTGTCAATCACTTAAAGACTATCTGGAACTTCATTTGAAAACTGTTTTTTTTAATTTTAGGGGGATTTGTTAACAAATTCATGAGCTCGACCCTGCACATTATTTTACCATTCCGAGTTTGTCTTAGGATGCCATGCTAAGGACGACACAAGTCACCCTAGAATTACTCACTGATATTGATGTAATCAGACATATACAGGTGGAAATCGTGCAAAGTGCAAAGTAGTCACATGTATACCAAAGCAAACAATAAAGACCTTGATGATTACGATCCTACCAAGGAGTCTGAATATCTAATGTATGTGGATGCTAATAATTTGTATGGTTGGGCCATGTCAGAACCCCTACCCTATGCCGAGTTTAAGCGGTTAGAAGCCAACGAAATAGAGTCATTTAATGTTGAAAACATTAGTGAGGACAGCGAGTATGGATATATTTTACAGGTTGACTTAGAATATCCATACTCGCTTCATGATGATCTACCATTCTGTCCAGCCAACAAGTTTCCCACCGTCGATTCCAAAGCAAAAAAGTTGATAGCGGATCTCCATGACAAGGAGAAGTATATTGTACATTATAAGACCCAACACTGTTGTAGCTTAAAAAAATGCACTCCATCATTGAATTTAAGCAGAAGCCCTGGTTAAAAATATATATTGACATAAATACGGATCATAGGACCAGGGCAAAAAATACTTTTGAAAAAGATTTTTTCAAGCTCCTAAACAATTCAATTTACGGTAAATGCCTTGGGAATAGTGAAAAGCATGCTGATATCCGTTTAGTTACAGAATAGGAAGCCCCACCCATTCAATAAGTCGACCCAATTTCCATACCGCAACAAGGTTTACTGACAAACTGTATGCAATTCAATTAAAGAAATTGCGAAACGTTTGTGATAAACCTCTTTACTTAGGTTTTGGAATTTAAGAACTATCTAAATGGAAAATGTACGATTTTCATTATTCGTATATGAAACCAAAATTGAAGGATGCATTGAAACTTAATTATATGGACATCGATTCATTTATTCAATTAAAACTATTGATTTGTATGCAGACATTAGGGATGATATTGAGTTTAAATTTGATACATCCGAGTATCCTAAAGAATTGGCTGATAAGTATAATTTTAAGCAATGCAAGAAGCGACTTGGGTTTTTTAAAGATGAGCTAAATGGAATGCCGATGACCGAATTTGTAGGATTGCGGTCGAAAATGTATGCATATACATCGAAAAGTGTGGGTAATCAGCCTCATAAATGCGTTAAAAAAACAAGGGAATGAAATACAGTAGTTTAAAAAAAAAAACATTTGATGGTTATAAAACTTGCTTATTTACTGGTCAACAAGAATTTGATTCTATGCACATGTTTAGATCTAGAGGACATGAAATAAGTACAGTAAAAGTAACAAAAATAACATTAGACAATAAGGACGATAAGAGAGTTATTTGTGAAGATGGAGTTTCAACTCTTGCAATAGGTCACTATGCAACTGTTGAAAAGCGAATAATAAGTGAAATGGGAATTTTAAATCTTCAATTAAGAGATTTAGTATATAAAAGTAACAGCCCTCAAAGTAGTCAACGTAAAGATATACTTAAACGAAAGTTGGATGAAAATGAAAGTGCGATTCACAATCAATTATTAAATTTAATAGACCATGTTGGATACGATTTTACTACAAAGAGATTAAAAGAAGGTTAAGAACCAATAAAAATGTAAAATATAAACAATTTATTTAAGATTGAATTAAAATAGTTTATTTAAAAATTGTTTAAACATAAGATACTTAAAAACTAAAAATAAAATAATTCAAATGTATATAATACTAAGTTTAAAATTGTAAATAATAATTCAAATAAATGAATGAAAAAAAAAAAAATATATATATATATATATTAAAACTATTTCTCTGTGTGTTTTAATTATTACAAAACTTCAGATTTTTCAAACCAACTGTCATCAGTTTTTGGAAAATTGCGAACTAGAGCTTTGTTACCTTTTACTTTCAACACTTTTTCAACTAGGTATTCATCTGGGAAAAGGGTTTTTTCAGTTCTTTTTTATAGAAACCCCCTTTAATCGGACAACCTTTTAAATCTTCTAGTAAGTATGTTACAGGATAAGTATTTTGGACATAAATAATTTTAAAGATTTCAGTGCTCCAATTTGGAGTTTATTGTTTTTCAAATACTCCTTTATATTTACTTATTCGTACATTGTCCCCCATTTTTAGTTTGCTACCTGTGAATAGTTTAATGTTATTGTGTACTGTTTTCAAAATATGTTTCTCATTCTCACTATTTACATTAATTGGAGCCATTTTTATTGTTCTGTGCGTTGTGTTGTTGTAAACAGAAATAAGATGTTTGTATTAATCCACTTATAAGTACCATTTAAACTATATTCTTTCCACATGAGTTCTTTTAATGTTATATTAAATCGTTCAACAATTGATGCCTTTAGGGTGCTAAAAGTTGAATAATGACTAATTTTATTTCGCTTCATTAATGTTTTAAATTGAGTGTTAAAAAACTCTTTTCCATCACCTGTTTAGAAGATTCTTAGGTACTCTACCTCCAGTCATGAATACTTTTTCCATGGCATCAGTTACATCTTTTGCAGTTTTTGATTTAATTGCTTCACCCCAAGTAAATTTGGAAAATGTATCGATTACTGTTAGAAGGTAGCGATACCCTTTATTTGAGGAAGTGTACTTTCCCATTTCAACTAAGTCAACTTGAAATCATCAATCCCCTTCATAATAACCCTACGACGCAAAAAATGTTTACGTGATGGAGCATGTAATTCATTGATAATACCTCGTCTACTCATATTTAAGCTGTATCTTACATTAACATTTTAATTTATATCTTATTCTAATATTATACAATATATATATTTTTTATTTGTTTTCTAAATACTAAAAAAAAAAAAAATTATTTTGTAAACCTAATTTTTTCAATTATGCTTGAGATAACTCCCTCAAGTCGATCCGATCGGTCTTCAATAACTTCTGCTCTAATGTCAGGTAGAGAAACTATTAATTCTTTTTGATTTAAAATAATTGAGTCATTTAGCGTCTTTATAGGGTGGTCAATGTAATCTTTCGTGGCTTTATCACTTTCTTTTTGAATGTCTTCATTCTTCAAACGCTGTATATTAAAGTTGCCCTCTGTATATTTTACATTTAAAGAGAAACTCTCAAATCGTGAATTGCTTTGTCGACATACTCCTTAATAACTATATCCCCATTCTCTTTTGGAAAGCCTCCATTTTGTATACGCCTACGTTGAATATTAAAGTTTCCATCTGTGTCTAAGTACAATCCTGTTGTAGTTTTCTCATATCGTTTTAACTGGTTAGAGCTCTGCTTTTCATGTATATACCGTCCAAACTTGTCAACAGACATTATGTATATAACCTTACTTGATTATAGATGTTAAAATATATAGTATATTAGTGAATTATTTGAGCCTCTCTCAATTCTTCAATTATGGATGTAATTTCATTTGTATGACTTGTATTTACCTTTCAACTAATTCATCTGGACTGTCCCAGTAGATATATCTTGGTTTGGACATATCAAGTCTCATAAACTCCCTCCCTCAGTAATTTTCGATTTATCATGTTTTGATGTTGACTCGGAAATAGGTGATTTAGCTAAAGTGGTTTAATAATTTCTGAATATTTTAATGCTCTAGTTCCTTTCACTTGACCGTTTGGAAGAAAGTTTTTTCGATATACATTCGTTTTTAATAAAATTTGTCTGCAAATTTCCAATTCCTGTTCATTATAATTCTGTGGTATATGATGACATATTAAGGTATATAATTCTTTTGTAAGTTTCCAGTTTTGACCAATTCAATTTTTTTGTTTGAAACACTTATGTGACTACTCCCAAGCATTAATTGTCCTTCACTATTTTTTCCTGGACCATATGTCTTATCCAAAACATGATCTCGTGCCAGTTCACTAATGTTAAAATTTTGTTGGCTCTCTTCATGTTTCGATGATTCTTCCAATATCGAAGACGACATGTGAAGAGGTGATTGTGTTGTTACCGCTGGTGATCTCGTTGGAGAGTTAAAGTCATCATCCTCTATAGCTGGTTGAGAAAAGAATTGATCATCATCATCATCTTCATATACAATATCGCTTTTTTTTGTTATCACTAACAAGTTCATGCAATGGGTCAGTTATAGGTTTAAATGTTTCTTTCAGTTCCATAATATTTTGAGTTTGGTATTGTTTTAATTCTGAGAATTTTTTTAAGAGCATTGCGAGTTTTTGTTAGTTTATTTAAAATGTTTTTGTCCATTTTTTTTTATTTTTATTTTTTTTTTATATTTTTTGCTTAGCAGACGTGGATATTACTCCGTTGAAAAATGAACTGATAAATAAATCTTGATTTGATAACATATATAGCATTTATCAAAAAAACAAACCTGATTAGTTAATCAGACCTGGTAGCTGATCAGATAATCCGAGCTGGTAGCTGATCAGTTAATCAGACCTGGTAGCTGATCAGTTAATCAGACCTGGTACCTGATCAGTTTACCAGACCTGGTACCTGATCAGTTTATCAGACCAGGTAGCTATTCAGTTAATCAGACCTGGTATAATAGCTGTTTATTTTTATCCTGAAAATAAAAAGGCTGAAATAAAAAATAAATTTTAGCCCAATTCCAACCCAATTTAAAACATTTTTTTGTTTAATATAATTTTTAAGTTTTTATTTTATTATTATTTTTATTTTTATTTTTATTTTTAGCCTGAAAATAATTTTTTTTCTTCAATTCCCAAATAAAATTTTTTAGTATTTTATCTTCTTAATAATTGAAATTTATTTATTATTATTTTTTAGTTTCACATTTTTAAATAAAAATCTGCATTACCATCTTCAAACTTGACAAGCACATATTTTCTTTGCTCGAAAAGTTTCAAAATGTTGTCATTTATTACATTATACTCCTCTGAGAGGTAAACGTAATGGAAATCCAGCTCAACTTTATTGTTTGAGCCAAATTTCCCACTCACCCTTTTAGCCATATGAACGTCCAATGGAACATTCACAGGCAATTGAGTAAAATAAATTTTACCCTTAACTCTGCATGAGTTAAAAGCTTTCATTAATGGGTCTTCCTCTATGTTTTTCAACAATGCGTCAATATCCTCTTGACTGACCCCAAGAGGCAAATTGGATGCGTTAGCGGTGGAGGTGGAGCTGGTATTGGTGTTGATGCTGTTGGTGTTGTTGATGGCGGGGTTGCTGCTGTTGCTGCTGCTCGACGGATTCATTTTTGTTGCTGGTTGTGGAGAAGGTGGTGGAGCTGGCTTTGGAGCTGGTGCTGGAGCTGGTGATGGAGCTGCTGCTGAGGCTGGTGACTGACTGCTGGTCACTGAATGATATTTTCCTCCAGAAACTGCCTGAATTTATACCCAACTAAGGATCACAATCATGACTGTGTGTGTGTTCGTCCAGTGGCTGTTGGGCATAGGGTAATAAAAAAGGGACAGCTCGATACACCAAAGCATTATTGGCGAAACAATGTCTAGCAAGAATTTTAGGCATAAATGCCCACAGTTGACGGTCCCAAATTTTTGTAACCGTTGATAATTATACCTGGGGTTTTCCCTAAATATGAAACTGCTTCTAAAGGTGGTAAATCTTAATCTAAATCTAAATCTAATCCTATCTTAAAATATACCACCCACTGCGTTCCCATTGATGAAGATTTAGCTAAATTAATTACACCACACTCATGAAGATGTGGAGTTTTAGGTATTTCATCCCTCATGAAAACACCACGAAAATGTGGAATATGTTTAAAGCCAAACCTCATAATATCAGAGTTAGATAATGCCCTTTTGGGTAGCTCATTTAAAAGTTTGTTTGATAACGTTTTTGTAGTTGCTTATTTTTTGAAAAAGAAATCCCATATCCTTTCCTATATGGCTGTAAGTATAAGCCCTCACCCAGTGCAACTGACTCCATTTTTCTATTATGTCTCTGGTTTTCTTGAAGCTGTGCTTTTGCAATTCTTGCATTGTTAATTGTCTTTGCAATTGCTGCACTCCCTGAAGCCAAACTTCCCACTGCACTAAGAGCTGTTAAAATTGGAGTAAGTGGCAAGAAGCCTCCTGTTTTGAGTACACTGATAACCTAACTGATTATTGAAGCAAGTGATTTTTTCACAACCTTCCTTTTCACATCCTTTGTTCCCATACCAAACTTTTTCTTAGTCTTTATCATGTTTGTTACAAAATATGCTGCAGCTCTCTCGCCAAGACTACTATCTTTCGCATTTACACGTTCCCAAGCCCTATCAATTAAAACAGAGTCTGCTTTATGTCGGTCACCCAAACCTTTACTATTTGAATACTCTATATCATGAATTCTTCACGCTTCGTCTAACCCGTTAATTCCCCGATCGCCTCGGGCTATTCGTTTTTCTAGCTTTGTACCAGGTCCACAAAAATTATAACCAGGTAAATGAGCCTCAAAGGGTAGAGCATTAATTATATTATTTACGAGACCAGCGCCCTGTTTGACATTCGTTTTATTACTGTTT
>VNJR01007643.1:0-43163 GCA_008042585.1 Drosophila punjabiensis
ATCTTCGTGAACCAAAAGAAGGGCGCCGATGTGCTGGCCAAGGGTCTGGAGAAGCTTGGCTACAACTCCTGCACGCTGCACGGTGGCAAAGGACAGGAGCAGCGAGAGTACGCCCTGGCTGCCCTCAAATCGGGAGCCAAGGACATTCTGGTGGCCACCGATGTGGCTGGTCGTGGTATCGACATCAAGGACGTGTCGCTGGTCATCAACTACGACATGGCCAAGACCATCGAGGACTACACGCATCGTATTGGTCGTACGGGTCGTGCTGGCAAGACGGGTTGCGCCATTTCCTTCGTGACCAAGGACGACAGCGCCTTGTTCTATGATTTGAAGCAGTGTGTTACGGCGAGTCCTGTGTCGGTGTGTCCGCCAGAGCTAACGAATCACCCGGAGGCGCAGCACAAGCCGGGCACGGTTGTGACCAAGAAGCGACGCGAGGAGAAAATATTCGCCTGAGGAAAAAATATTCTCATTGGAGGAACGTAAACACTTTTAGGAAACTAAGTAAAAATAACTAATAAAGGTTCGGCAATGCCTTGGCATGACGAAATTTTCTTTTTGGAGATGATTTGTTTTATTTCTCGAAGATCCTTCGAGCTTTTTTATTATCTTTGCAATCTCAGAAAGAAAGCATTCCTGCTCTGCTTGGAGTCCAATGGCAAATACTTGTCGTAAAAGTCTAGAATGATTTCCTCCATCTTGAAGCCAAACTTTTGGTACAACATCACGGCGGAATTGTTGGCGGAGACATGCAGCGTGATGTCCTTGGTCATGCACGTCTGAATGAGATGGTAGAGCATGAAGCTAGCAATGCCGCTGCGCTGCCAGTTGGGACGCACGGCCATAAACGAGATGTAGGCCTCGTTGTAACCCACATCGGGCACCAGGAAGCCGCAGCCTATAACCAGCTTTCTGTACAAAGCCACCACGCTGTAGTCCGGATAGCTGAGGCAGTCGCTTACTAAAGGGAATAAAGAATTAATAAGAAAAATTTGAATAAAGTAAAGTGTATAGTTACCATCTATGTTTGGCCAGAAGGAACTCTGCAGCAAAGCATTCACCGCTGGTATATGCTGCGGTCTTACGAAACAAAAGTCAATGGTGGCTCTCGTGGGATGCAACCCATTCACACGATGCTGCAGCTCGCACATAAGCTTCAGCCATGGCGGCACCATCGTCTCGCTGCGAAATATGAATGGATGGAGAACCCTTTGCGAGTAAGGCGACTCGAACAGCTCGTACTGCGTGCACCCAGCCAGGCGGGCGTGAAAGGAGCTCCTGGCATCCTGCCGCGAGTGCGCCAGCAGCTGGTACCTGTCTAGGATCTGCGCCTGCTGGTGGCCCTGCATCTTCAGTCTGGCTCTGGCCAGGGGATCAATGTGGTCATCCAAGTTGAAAATGGGACGATTGTGCTCTCGCTTCCACTTGCGCAGGCTGAGTTTGCGGTACAGCCGCCGCACGTAGGCGGGAATGGTTATCTGGCATTCCTGCTCCAGCGAGAATATCCTGTGGAGCCGCTGGTATAGCTTCTGCTCCTCGTAGACACTCATCAGCTCGAGATTGCCGCTGGTAGAGGAGAGGTCATCGGAATCCTGGGCCTCCTGCAGCCAGGGCCAATTCCTGCGTGGCTGTCTCTTAAAGCCACTTGGCTTGCAGGGCTCCATTGGGGGACCTTGCTCATCCGCTTGTATAGTGTCCGCGGCATCGTTATCCATTTCCTCTTCCATTGGCTCATCTTTGACAATGACATTCGGCTCCTGCGCCTGAAAGTTTGTTATCTGTACAATGCGCGGCTTGTAGTCTTGCTCCTCTTCCTCCATCTGTCCATTTTCATCCAATTCCTTGGTCTCGTCTTCAGTCTCTGTGCTGCTTTCCTCTGTGGGATCCTTGCTGGTCTCTTCCTGGATATACTTGCTACCACGGACCTCCTCCGTTAGGCTGGGCATTCCGAAGTTGGTGTCCATGTCGAAGAAGCCTGCCGTACTCGGCGGCCGTTCCAGCAAAGCTTCGGTCATAAAGAAATCCGACTTGCCAGCTCCAATTAGAGGAGGTGGCATTATGCCGGGGAGATTGTTGAACATGCTCAGGTCATCGCCGCCCAAACTCTCGGCCAGGAAGTCCATTAGACTGGCCTGAACGCTGCTCAGGGGCTGATTGTGCGGCTCTTCTTCCTGAGGAGGTGGAATTTCCTGAGGAACTAAAGGAGCTGCAGCTGCAGTTGCGGTAGAAGAAGGCGGTTTTTGGTCTACTGGTGAGGCTGGCGCCTGAAACTTGGGCTGGCGACCCATATAGGGACTGCAAAAGGAAGAGGATATCAATCTATGGCTTGGAAATGTTCAAGGAATCTTACATGGTACGGGCACAGCCCTCGCCTGGTTGGTTTGCTTCTGGCTCTAGCTTTATTATCTTGGTTTTATCTTCGGTATGATCGGTCACAGAGATCTCGCTGCTGCAGCTGTTCTCATCCACAGCAGGCAGGCGCTTCTCATTGCGCAGTTGCAGACGCTGCAGTTGCTTTTTTTCATCTGTTGGGAATTATAAAGATTTCTATGAAATATTTAGGATTAAATATTAAAACCTCATGTTAACTCACACTCCCTGAGCACACTTCGTGGCGTCTGGAAGGGCTTGGCCAGTTTCCACCAGCCGTTTTCCTGGAACACATCCAAACCAGACTGAAAGTACTCCGGACTGTTGTGCGAGAGAGCGCCGGAAACGGAGCCATACCACTGCTTGCGACGGCGACTAAATGGAATTTATATAAATTAATTGAGATAAAATTATAATAAAGATTCCAAGGTTACTTACACGTGCGCTCCAAAGATGTAGTTCCAGTTCTTGTCCACGAAACTGATGATGTGCGTGCGCCAGTGGAAGAAGCCATGGTGGCCCAGTCCCTTCTGCTTGATGGACAGATTGTACAGCGTCAAGGTGATCACCAGGAGCCAGGGTATCCTCTGGCGACCGAAACGCTCCTTGATTACGGAAGGGGATGGGGGCACGGGCCCCTGCCGCAGCTGCTCCTCGACACATTTCACGCACGTGAACTCGAAGAAGACGTCGCCCAGCAAGTCGCCCGGCGTGCTAGCGTGCGGCAGGCACTTGATGTGCACCTGGCGATGACACTCCAGGCAATCCAGATAGTTGTCATCCTCCACAACAGAGTCGCAGTATCTGCAATCCATTTTGTGGGTTTTTATTGTATTTTTGATGAAAATAAACAATTTATAAACACAACTTGTTGACAATACAAAATGCAGTGTGACCAACGTTTATGGTACACCAAAATGCTTTCTTGGCGGGTTTTAGTACAAAATAAGAAATGATCTAAATTTAGCACGCCGAAGTTTGTATACTCTTGCAGATGGGAATTATTATTAATAATTCCTTATTTAATAAATATATCTAATATATATATCTAATCCTTTCCCAAACCCACTAAATTCATATATTTCAACGGCATTTCAGTATTTATTAATGCTTCTAAATACAAAAATGATGTACAAAAAATGTTGTGTCGCTCAGGTACTAGAATGTGTGTTGCGAAACGAATAGAAATAGTTTTGCAACACTCTTTCCGCGCGGCATGCCGTTGGTGAACACTGTCATACTCAGTTCCAGCTCAATGTCCTGCGGTCCTTCCAGAGATTGCTTTAGCAGAACATTAACCTGATTGTTGTTCTTTATGGTGCTGTAAATAATATAAATACTTGTTGTATTATTGTTTTACAAGAGTTTATAGTTAATACTTACTCGAAATTAGCATCAGTTGCCTTCTGAACATTGTTGGTTGTTTGGATACGCACAATTTTGAGATCAAAATCGATGTTATCGTACCACAAAGGACCTCTAAGGGTGAAAATTGGACGACCCTCGGGCGGGATCATCAGTTTGGAGACAAACGTTATGAAATTGTAAGTGTAAGCCGAGGGTTTCGTGTAACAGTCATCTCCATCGCAAAAGTTACTATTCTGACGGCAACGACTAGAAGTAGAAAAAATTGCATATTATATTAATATAATATTATATTTTTTTTGTTAATTAATAAATTAATTCAGTTACTTTTTCTGCTCCTGGTCAATAGTGTATCCGTGGGGACAATTAATTGTTGTGCACTTGTAGCTGCCTCGGATGTTGGTACAAATATCATTCTTTAGGAAATAAAACGAGAAAAATATAATTCATTTAAAAAATGCTAATAAATATAAATAAAAGTATTATAAATATTGGAGATCAAAGCAAATAGTACTCAGGGAAATACGGATCTCTTTTAATTTATAGTTAATTCTATTTAAAAATAAATAACACACTCACCCGACCAGTGCAGACATGACTACCAGTCTCAGTGGTACACTCGTCGATATCCCGGCATGTGCTTCCATCTGCCGATAAAGTATAGCCTCGAGGACAGGAGCATTGATATGAACCGGGAGTATTGATGCAGGTTCTGAAGAAATTTTTAAAATTATATAAAAAAAATTCCTTAAAATATATATAAAATTCTACACATTACCCCATGCACAGCTTGTAGTCCTTGTGAACTTCACACTCGTTGATATCGTTGCAGGTGCGATTATCGTGCCCCAATTGGTATCCCGAGTTGCAAGTACACCTGTAGCCGCCCCAGAAGTTAATGCACTTTTGCTGACACAGTCCCGTAAGGACTTGACACTCGTCAATATCGAAGCATTGCGTGTTATTATCATCATCCGGTCTTTTCTGGAAGCCCGTCTTACACTCGCAATAGAAGGATCCAATGGTATTAAAGCATTGAGCATTCGAAGGACACACACGCTGATCTAAAGCACACTCGTTGATGTCCACACAGGTGTTGCTCCCAGTAGAGAGACGCTTGAGCTCATGACCCGTGGGACAGGCACAGACATAGCCACCATTTCGATTCCGACAGATTTGCCTTTCGCCGCAATTGTGCTCGCCAGTGGCGCACTCATCGATATCTATATAAAAGGGAATTAATTATTATTTGATTTGATTATTCCGAAGAATCTAAGAGGTTAAAGTCTAGAAACTTTCTTGTTATTTACCAACACAGGATGTTCCCTCCGCTGTTGATTTGTATCCTGGCGAACACTGTAAAAGGCTTTCGCAGCGATAGTGTCCGTTGGTGTTGATGCAACGCTGATGGCTGCCACAAGGATTGCTTCTCAGGCACTCATTTATATCTAAAATGAAATAATTTAATTTAATTTTGAATTAATTATATATATTACTCTTTTGATAATTACCAACACATGCTCCATAGCTGTCCCTGTAAAATCCAGAAGAACAATCCAATTGGGATCTCGATGAGGTGCCATAATTGGAGGCAGGATATCTTGTTTCCCAAGAGAAAGGCCTCACTGTAGTTGTAGTAGTTGTTGTAGATGTTGTTGTTGTGGTATAACGTGTGGTGGTGGTTTTCCTGTAACACCTAAACGATCCTTTGGTGTTGTAGCAATCATAGTTATAAGGACAATTGTGAGTTTTCAAAGCACACTCGTCGTCATCTTAAAAATAAACAATGGAATATACATTGAGTTCAACTGCCTCTTAACGGTAGAATTCCTATATAAAGATATAAATTATTAGATTATAATTTCCAAGAATTCTCACCATCACAGTTCCCGGTCTCCGCGTTCAACGTGTAGCCCGTGCCGCAACTTTGAAGGCGCTATTATATATACATAGGTAAACATTCCTGAATAAAAGAAATATGAACAATTTGGTATAATGATTTCTACGAAATACCGTGCATATATATGATCCAATCGTGTTGTCACACCTCTGCGTTGGCAGGCATTTGTGGTTATTAATCGAGCACTCATTGATGTCTACATATAAAGAAGTGCAATTTAGAAACCAAATCCAAGGAACTACATTGGGTTAACTGAGGTCCTTACCCACGCACTCATCGGATGTGGCATCCAGATGGAAGCCCACCTTGCACTGGCATATATAACTGCCCAGAGAGTTCCTGCACTCCTGATGGGGTTTGCTATGACAGTTATTTGTCGAATTGTTGGCACACTCGTCTATATCCGTACAGCTGCCATCCTTCAGAGTGAAGCCATCGTCACACGATGGTTGTTTTCGGGTTTCAGTTGAGTAAGTTGTTTTGGAAACTGAACAGAGAATGGTTTATTTTAAGGAATTAACTTTGAAAGTATATCCCCCTCCCTTACCTTTACACTCATCCAATTCAGTATCATAATGCTGTCCCTCTGGACATTCCTTTGCCTTCACATTTAAACAGTGATAACCGCCGATTGTATTGTGACAATATTGAGATAGTTTGCAATCATGGGATGACTCCTTGCACTCATCAATGTCAATGCATTTGCTTTCCAGCTCGTCTAGATCATAGCCACTGGGACATTCTTTGTTGTTGTTGTTGATGGATTCCGCAGCAATTAAAGGTGAGCAGGTGACATTGTTAGGATCCAGCTTAAAGCCCTCGTGGCACTTGCACTGATAGGCATCGAAGGTATTCTCGCAGATCTGAGCACACAGATTGGGTATCTTGCCACAAATGTCATCTAGAAATGTAATAATTTAAATTAAATGTAATTCAGTTACTTCTCTGGTAACTACTTACCATCATCATTTAGGACAATTGTACCCTCTTCATCTGGTTCCGTTTCCGAATCAGGGATTAGCTTATTCTCAATATCATCGATGCCCACGGGGAGAGTGTCGTTGGTCCTTATAGAATCAGACTCGGAACCCTCCTCGTAGCAGCAGTCTCGGTAGGATTCAATGGCGGATATAAAGGAGAACAAAGGATCCCTGCAGTTCACTTTGCTGGCCTTGACAGCTAATCCTATTTGACAGGCTCGACAGCAATTTGCATATTCACTATGCGAAGTAACATTCTCGCCGCCATCGCATCGAGTTCCATCCAAGGCGGCCAAACGACCAAGCTCACAATTCTGATGATCCAATTCCCGGGAGCAGCACACCTCGAAGGTGGAGTGGCACAATCCCAGCCAGAGTTGCGGGATTATCGTAGGAGCCATGTCCTTGGTGGCACAGGAGGCCGAGGTGCGGGCATTGCGAAGTCCACTTATGCAGCATTTTCGAATATATTCCGAAATGTCGCCTAGAAAGAAGATATAAATATATAAATATATTTCCATTAATATTCCTAATTTAAATCTTAAGAAAAATTGATTAATTCTCTCAAGGTCATGGAAAATATTAAAATATGTTTATTTTTAAGTTTGCATTCTGTCATTTGAAGATATAAATCAACATAGAACTACTTATAGCCTTGATTTTCTTTAGAAAATAAATAGATAATAGGTAGCCTTGTGGGACAAGGTTTTTAGATAATTCATAAGTGCTTAAAATATTAGAAAACTTTTAGTTCTAAATCCTTCAATTGTTATCAAATTTTGCAGAGAAAACTTTATAGAATAGATAAGAAATAAATCTATATGTAAGCCCTCAAAAATATATATACAATACTTACCAGCCGATGCCACCAACGAGACATGTTGCCCAGCTATTAATATTGTACACAAAATCCAACAGAATTTACTTATCATATCTTCGCTGCGAATTAATTAAGTATTCACTGTATTTAAAATCAAAATAAAATAATAAGTTAATTATTTAAAGGAGCCGGAACGGGAGGCTGAACCTTTCAGTGAGAGAAATAAACACGAATGAATCTTCCGAGTTCTTGAGCACATGTACGGCACGCTTGAGATACATATGTATCTCATGGATATGGATATGTGCATATGTATATCTCGTCGTAATTGCGCACATATGCACACATTGATAACATTTTTAGAACAAAGAAGATCTCGGACTGAACGAAGTGTGTGCCCCTACATTAACATACTTATTATCTGTGCAAACATCGGAGATTAAGAATCTGTTGATTTTTTTTTAAGATTACAGTTAGGTCAGGTATACTTGCTTTTAATATTCTTTCAAACTAATTATGGGTTTTATAAAATTATCATTAAATAAATATAATCTCTTATTGATTAGATCCATTAAAAAATATTTAGATCCGTTAATTTGAATTTTTAAATTATAGGCGGGCTGTAATTATCGTTTAAAAAATACTGACTGAAATTATTGGGGTCTTAAAAAAAAGTATAAAAATGGTTAGCATTTAATTCTGAAGATGGAAGATATAGGTATCAACAATTAGTAACTATTTTTAGGAGATTAAATAACTTTAAAGATCCTTCTTTGCGGTTAAGAAACGAATAGTAAAGTGTGCCCAAGATTATAGTTGTTGATTATGCCTTACAATGCCTCAAAAAGCAGTTCGGATTAGTTCCTAATAAATTCACTAGGAGCGCTGTAGAAAGCGCCATCTTTTAGGTTAAAGTGTGTTATTTATTTAAATTTTACAAAGAAGTACAGAATTCATGATGGGTAACATCAATTTGAAAGTCCTACCTGTCTGCCATTCACGAACAGAATCCGCAGGATTTGTGGATTTCAAAATTGTCGGTTTATCAAACATGCAGCCAATTGAATCCCTCCTGAAGACCCTGTGCTGAGTTTCCTCTGACCAGAAACCGATGTCGAATGCACCGAGAAATGACATTAATGGGCTCTTTACGGCTTACGCATAATTAAGGCCGTTACCGCCAGATTTCGGCCCTTGCACCCGCTTTTGACTTGGCCTCTCGGCCCGCCCAATGTGTTGTCTTAACCGGGCCTAATTAGGCATCGCCGCCAGTTTGGGCCTTCTCCGAACAGTGATGTTGCTGCTGCGGCTCTTGTACGTATGCCTGATGATGTGCATGATTGGTTTACGGGATTGGCAAGGGCTTCATTAACGTGGGTTAAGTCTTGGATTTCTTAAGACTCCTTAAATATGAAGAAGTTGGTGGAAAATTCTCACTGTTCTTTTCAAGTTTCTTTAGGTTCTTGGGCTACATTTTCATATTTCTTAAATTTAATTATTGTATTTTTTCCAACAGTTCCTTAATTTAAGCTTGAAATACATTCAACTTATTTGTCTGCTGCCCTCGAGTTGGTTTTCATTTCATTCGCGACTGTCCTGGGGCAAGTAAGGAGCACAACTGGGATGATGGAAAATATGGTGAAATAAATTTAATTTTTTTCGCCAGCGGCAGATTATAAAAAAAAGATACAGAAACACACTACTTGAAATATGTCTGAATTATGGTTTAAGAATTGTGCAAAGTTTTCAGTTAAAATGAGGGGTTGGTTGGAAGCTTTAAGTATTTATGAGTGTGTATATTTATGGGTCATAAAGAACTGAAACTAGAATTATAATATAAAAAAGGAAAAAGTCAAGAGATAAAGGGGTTCCCTTCTTTAATAAATTGTTAAGATATGACAAAGGGATAAATAAACTATTTACTGATATGTAGATTTTTAAATGTATTAAAAGCTTTTTACAAATATTATTGTTACTATTATTTTGTACTTAACTACAGCTTTCTTTTCTCCAAGTATAAATATAGTTGCTAAGCAAACCACTTGACTAAGTTTGACAAATTGAACGGTTCTAGTTACTGATTATGACATTTACAGATGTGATGCTGGCAAGTGTTTGATTGCCTACTCATTTTCTCAATAACAAGGACTTTTGTCCTGCCTGTCGAGGTAATTTTTTTCCACCTGCACTCACCTTAAGTATGCCTCCCCAATCATTTTGCCCCCAACAACAGCGGCAAATCAAACAAGGTTATGGCTTTTCCAGGTTGACCGTTTTCCGTTTTCCGACCGATTTAGTGCCATGGTCCTGGAAAAGAGAAAGAGAGAGAGGTGGAACAAAGGACAGGAGCAAAGGCAACCGAGGAGGCATCCCCTTCGATAGAGAGAGGGAGTAACAGGGAGAGGACCAAACAAACGCCGTCTGGCTGTCACTTAATCGAAGCCATTAGCGTTATTAGTGGGCCCAGGTAAAGGTACTACACTGAGGGAAATTAATATAGCAAGGAATTAAATAAATTTAAAAGTTTATTATTAAATTATAGAATGTTTGTTATTTTAACAAGTCATACTTAAGCCATATTTGTTATACATTTTAATATAATTTTTAATATTCAAAACCTCCTACTCCCACGCCTGACTCGCTGCCAAGTAGAGAGCAAAAAGTGTCTGGACATTGTGTATATAGTCAGCTTGCGACTCCAGTGGTCCCTCCACCCCAAATCTCTCACACAAAACTCTCACATAATCCGCCAACGATATGTTCTGCTGCAGACAGGATCTGTAGGCCTGATCCAAGGCATTCTTTGTCTCCTCATCGCCATAAGATCTGGGCCAATCCTCCAAAAGAGCATCGATATCCTTTCGAGGCTGAGCATCGTACATCGATTGAGTCATATGCACCTGTTCCACCTCGGAGATCCATTTATCAATATCCTTGCCCGATCGGGCTGTGGGAATCAGGGATGCCGAGGAGGCGTGTCGGGGATTACGCCCCATACTGCCACTTAGGACCGATCGCAGTTTCATATTCAGTAGCGATGGCTCCGACTGGGTTCCCGAGGGCTCGTCCAGCAGCCACAAGCCCAATCTCTCCAGGTGCTCATCGAGTTCCCTCTGACGCTGTGGCTGCAGGAGTGGAGGAGCCTGGACCTTTAGCAGAGCATCCACATCGCCCACGGCAGGCACAAATTCAGGGATAAAGGGTTGCAGGTGAAAAGGAGTTTCGATAGTTTGTGGTGTGTACTTCAGGATGTAGGGAAACAGGTCCTTAAGTTCCCCGGGCAGTGAAAGATCTTCCCACTTGTCCGGACTTATGCTGAAAGCCTGCTCCTCCTGTCGCTCGGATCTACCGGGACTGCTCCTCATGGGTAGGGTTAACTTTTGGTGTGGCAAACGGGTTGCTCCTGCTCCTCCCCTTGCGCCACCAGATCCCAAGCCACCGCCGGCTACCTCGTCGCTGCCCGAGCTCATAGGATCGTCCTGCGACTGCGACTGCTTGGAGTTGCGAGTGCTATCTGGTCGCTTTTGGGTTCGTGGTCCCGGCACTAGGCCCGTCATGCCCACGCCCATGGTCATGCCTTTTGGCAACTGCATCTCGCTGTCGTCGTCATCGTCGCTGTCCTCCGCCTCGTCATCGTGATCAATAATATCCTGCAGGAGGCCATCATCATCCGTGGAGTTGTTTTGAAATTGCTGAAAGGAGAAGAATATTGATTATATTTATTAAAGAAGTATTTTTCTCTTGAGTTTAAATTTGTATTATATTTTTTACTATTTATTTTTGTTTCTCACTCACCATTCGACGGTGCCTGCCCGCGGCTGCTCTTTGGGAATTACCGGCGGCACCTCCTCCTTCGGCGCCTCCTGTGGCCCCAGCTCTTCCGCCACCATTTCGCGGCTCCATTTGGACACTGCTGAGGTGCTTGGAGTCGGGTCCGTTGATTGTGATCTCCTCGTCGTAGAAGTTCATGGCCAGCTGCCTTGGATTCAGATTCAAAATAGTTCTCCAGCTGCGAGTATACTCTCGAGCTATTCAGTTGCCTTGTGGGTCCTTTTTTCTTTTTCCTGCCCACTTCCTGGTTTTCCGCGAAAATCCGCACAGCACTTGTCTTGCAATCTTCCGCTCCTTTTGCAGGTGCCAAGGCGTAGTCCTTGTTTCCTTTCACCGTCGCCTATATTTCTTTATGCCGAAATATTGGGTTTTTCTCAGGGTTTTTCGTTTTGTTTTGGCTGCTTTTCCTTGTTTTTACCTGCTGCTGCAAAAGTTGTCAATTGCTTTGGCCATTGTCGGTGTCGATGGCAATGTGGTTGTCTTGACAACGGTATAAAGTCCTTTACACAGGGAGAAATTACAATATATGTATATGTTAATATATATAATAATATATAACAAAAAGAGTCGAAAAATATATAAATATTTAGGTTGATATTTTTTACTAAGTTTGTTTTTAAATATATGTATTTTTAATTTATTTTTACTTGTATTTTTTTCTTACATAAATGTATTCATATTTAATTTATTCAGTAAAATCCTTTTGTTTTCTGTATATTTAAAAATTATTTCGTATATAAATTTACCACAAATTTCTTGCAGTGCATTGGCTGGCACTTTGTTGTTTTTCGGCTGGTTGCTATTGTCATATCCTTTTTGGCCTGCGAAAACATTTACAGTTGTAGAGGCTGTCCTTTGTTTCACGCCAAGGGTTTTAATTACATTCAATTCTGAACCGATTTTCCATCACTGGCCGCCTTTTTGGTCGAGTCCATTTAAATAATTTGTAGCTCCTGTTTAAGGTTTATGGCGGCGAATTCATTAATGGGTGTGTTAAATTTTGTAGGGTTCTTAAAAAGGGGTCCGCGAAAGGCTTAACCAAATAGGTTTTCATTAACACGAGGCGCCGCCGGCTTAAGGTTGAGGTAGAAAATTTCACAGAGGCGGAAGGATGGAAGGATCTGGACATATGTGGGTATTTCTTTGAGATAACATTGGAAATATTCCGATATAAGGTTTTCCTTAAGTGATAATGGGTTTAAACGAAAAGGGTATTATACTTTGTTTTGAAAAAAAGATTGCAGGCAACACATGATAAATATTTTTATGCTTGTATGACATTAATTTTTAAATAAGAAGATTTAGCACATAAAGATTAAGGGCATAAATGGATAAAATATCATCTTTAAATATCAGATATTTGTATATGATATTAAATAAATCTAAGCTTCTTAAAATATAAGGTTTCCTTTAATAAAAGATTATATTTTTTTTAATATTTTACCATATAAAGCTATAAATTCTTGTATTGCCTCAACCCTTCCATGCGCCGCAACAAATTGTTGGTCCCCTTTTCGCCGTCCATGCCTTCCATTCACACGGCTTCTACTCTCTTTACGCATTTTCTCTCATACTATGCCATTGTGGGAAACAACAGAGCTCTCTGAGAGAGTGCACAGTGGGTGAGCAGATGCCAACAACTCTTTATTAATTTTTTATTTTTTTTTTAATAAAGAATTCTGTGGTGGTGCTTTATTTAATACTTTGAAGTTTTGCTATAAAATTTAGTCGTCTTTACTAGTAATTCATAGACAATAATAATAGCTTCCTTTTATACCCCACTGTTCGCTCATGAGCATCAACAAACGGCAACGAGAGAAAGAGAGCATTACAGAGGGCTGTTATTTGACAGACCGCTTACAGCAACCTGCGCACAGTGGGGTCCAGCTAGTTTCTTGGTTGTTAAATTAAAACTTTTCAACTTTGGTTAATTAGATCATTTAAAAATATAAAATATGTTAGATAACTATTCAACCGATAAAAAACTTTTATGAGAGCGGTAACTGGACTCTTTAAAATTTAACTTAAAATATAAGCATTATTAATATTTTTTGACTTTGTACGCATTTTTATGGTTTTTTTTACCACATTTGTATAAGCATTAAGATATAGTCGCACACAATAAGAATATGTATTTTGCATTAATTAATACAAATGTATTTAATTTAGCAACGAAAAAAGTTAATTTTTCCCACTGTGCAACGTATACTTGATTTCCAGCCCGTATGCTTGTTTTTGCTGCTTCTCTTTGGGCCTCGCATTCGCGTTTCCAACTTGTCGCTGTGCGGACGTCACGTTTTGCAGCTGCTCCGAGATTCAAGAAATCCAGTCGAAATAACCGATTTTTACGTCTTTTGTGCTTGGTAATATCACGCTTTATCGCTCAGTAGCGGCGACCATTAATTAAATGGCAAAGTGTCGGTGTGTCAATTGAATCTGTACGACTTTTGATTGAATTAAAATACGAAGTTGCAAAACACAATAACAGCAATAATAGCCAGTGCAATTAGCGGTAATTAAGCCGGACCATCGCGGTAATTTTTGCACATTTCTGATCGGGCGCCAAAAGATATTTTTTCCACACACACACACACTTAGTCTCGTTCCCTGCCTTTTTTTGGGATAATTAAATTGGAGAATTGTGTTTTGGCAAGAGAGAGAGTCCTTCCGCCTGGTGTAGTGGCTGTGCATGTGTGTGTGTGTGCCACGGTGTGTGTTCAGTTGTTGTGGAGGAATTTCTCATTAAACCGGCGCTAAAAGGATTACGAACCCGTTCATCTTCATCGTCATCAGACCCGCAGCGGCCCGAATAACGGTAAGTTAGCAGGGATTCCCCCGCATTCAATTTTTTGATTTGCACTTGGAGAAAATGTGGGGTTATTTAAAGGATTAATGTTGCATTGAGAGAGAGGCAAAGTTTTGAGATAATAAGGGAAAATATGAATATTCTCTATACATTTATTTTTTTTTTACTATTAAGAAAAAAACATAATATCTTTTATTACCTATAATGATTTTTAATTGAAATACATATTTTCCAAGACAACTTCTACTATTTTCGTTCACGTTAAAATTTTCCACAGAATTTTTAGATCATGTTAATGTGTTATTTTTCACACGAAATAAAATACATTCTGTTGTTCGTTCACACATTTGATACTAATTCATATTAATTAAATTTGTTCTCAAAATATATTAATTTAAATAATATAAAGAAAAAACAAATAATAATAATAATTTAATATAAAGAAAATACAATTCAAATATCTGTAATTTTTGGATGAATTTATTCTTCAGAACTTAAGAATGAACTATATTTTCCTCTCACTACACACCTTCAATTCCGGTACTTTCGTTTTATGTGTTGGCTTTTCACGCGACCCTCGCAACAGTTAAAAAGGGTTGACCATGTGCCGAGGGTCAATATGCTTTTGTTGAGGTTAAACTGTGCTCCGAGGATACAAATCCCGCCACCCCTTTTAGCCAGCCGACACCCACTTACCACTTTCGGCACCCAGCAGCCCCTCCTCGTACAGCCGCCGCCACATGCGAGGCCAAACAATGAAAAGCCCCTCCGGAAAAAGTTTTCGGCAATAAAACGAAATTGTTTTGAATTATTGAGATCTCAGAGTGGGCGAGGGGGGGAGGAAAACTGGGCCTGTAACCGGATGGTGCCTTTCCTGGTGCGGCTTCCTTCTTTATATTGTTTAAATATAATTTATATTTGGCGCATTTATGGCCAGGACAGGACTTGGGGTCTCGGGACTCAGGACTAAGGCTGGCACCCTTATAGGTGTCTGGGGGCATTAACGGTTAACATGTTTGCGGTTTTTGATTGCTGCCAAGTCCTTTTATCAGCCCATAAAACGAGGCGAGGATCCAAATGCCAGGCCACATTTTTCGGTCCTGACTATATGAGGGCGTGAGGATATGCGAAAGGATACTTTCTGCGTGTGTGTGTGTGCTTGTGTGGTTTCTGCAAATTGGCGAAAGGTTTTATAGAGTTCAGCGGAGTAACGACCAGTTTATCAATTCTGTATGGAGCTTTGGTCGCAACCCGATAAGAGTTGTATGCAAATACGAAAAGAAGTTGGGTCGATGCACTGAAAGTAATAATGAAAGAGAAGGAGAGGATAAAGATATCAAGGGTGTGAAGATACCAATTAAATTAAAAGAAGATAAGACAGCAGGGGGAAAAAATAATATTAAATATTTAATATTCATTCTTTAGTCACTGAATAATAAATGAATATAAATATTTCAAAATAACAAACGTTTTCTTTTACAATTTCCCTAATAAACTTCTCTCCAACTATTTCATTTAACATTATAGCTTTAAAAGCGTAAATAAATAAGCCTTAAATTAATACATTAATACACACACTTGGGTATAATTTAACGAAACTCAAGCTCCATTAATACCAACTCAAAGGGCATCAATTTCACTTTCTTCATCTCGTTCCTCCTTCTCCTCGAACACAAATTGCAACCTTTAACAAATATTAAGATTCATTTGCAGCGAGGAGAATCTAATTTCTTGACCAAGTCAGCAACGTCTGTGGTTATTAGCTAACCAATGGCCAGCATCCAGCATTCGACAGCCTGGCGTGGCTAATTAATTTCCATTCAAGTAAATGGAAATGCGTAACCATTGAATGCCGCAAATTAATTTTCAGACGGAAAGAAGGAGAGAAGCCACCGACAGACAAACAGACAGACAGACAGAAAGGCAGTTAGATGTTGAACAGAGTGTAGCTGTTAGATCAACAAGGAGAAGGTACTAAAGAACAGTGCGGGTCATTAGTAAAAATAAATGTTTAAATAAAGATATATAAGCTTCGAGATGTTGCAGAAAAAATATACTTAAGAGTGATGTTATTTTTAAGGGGTATTTTTAATAAAGAGTCTTTTTAATAGACAATCTTAATGTAAGGAAAATTATAAACCATTTATTTAAGAGAGTTTTTATATCAATAATATTTTCTAGAAATTTAGTTTAATAAATATTTGGTCATTTTCTAAACAAAATCCTGATATCAATAATATTTTTCAGAAATTTTGTTTGCTAAATATTTCTTCATTTTCTAAACAACAAATTTCCCCAAAAACATTTTCGTTTCATTACTTTGTTAACATTATCCAGTGACTTGAGATTAATTGCAATAATTATTACAAAAATTCCGCCTTTGATACGCACTGTATACACATACAATCCATTTATTTGCGGGCAATATAAATTCCTCGAGTTCTCTCTGCCATTTTTATTTGTATCCTGCGGTCTGGTCTGGTGCTGCTCTGTGGCAATTGCTGTTTATTGTAATTTTTTATGGTTCTCTTTTTTGGGCACCATAACTAGCGACTGGCGACTTCGACCTATATACAAGTGATTCTATTGTGTCGTGGACATATTCCGAGGCCTAAATCCAAAAGGTCGACCCAGACACTCGCAGACTTTTCCACTTTCGCTTTTCATTGTGTTGTGTGTTTGCCAGAGGAAAATAAGGAAAGGCGAAAAGAAAATGTTTGCTTATCTCTTTGCCTACACATTTTTATGTGTGTTGTGCTGTGCTTTTGTCTCCCGCTCTCTCTGTTGAATGGGTGTTGGGGCTTAAGGATTCGCTGTTTTGAACTTTTTTCGGATAGTCATCAGCATGCAGGGGCATGCCACATGGCTACATGGCAACACCCACTCCCCCTCTAATCTCCTCCGAGTTTAGCGAAAGCGAAAGCCTGGCAGGGAGGAAGGTCACCATAAAAACGAGAATGAGAATCGTTCTACGGTTGAAAGTTTGTCGTGGCAGCGAATTATGCCAGATTGGTTTTTATTTAAATTAGTTTTAGATTCCTTCGGGTTCGGTTTCGATCCAATGTTCGCTCAAGTGTTAAAACTGAGGATACAGAAATTGATTTTCGGGCCTCAGATTGAGAGCTTCCGTTCCCTTCTTTAATGGCCAACTCAGCTGTTTCCCCAGAAGTTTGGCCCCCAGTCTCGAACGAATAAATAAACAATGTGGCTGGGGATTTGGATTTTGGTGTCGCCTATCAATGACAAATTGCATACAGAGGCAACATTTTCGTTTTCGCTGTCAAAAAAGTCTTTTTGTTCGCTCCCTCTACACTTTATCCCTTTTCAACGACGACTGCCAAGTAATAATGACAGTTTATTAAATGCCAATTCAGATCCACATCTCGGATAACCCATGGAAAGTTTTTTTGGCAAACAGAAAATAACACAACTCTTGATTGCCGGCCAAACTTTTTTCGTTAACCTTTTCGGGCTGACCCCCAAGTCGCATGGCATCGGCTCCTCATCAGCATAATCCCATGGGAGGTAAAGAGGGGCTCTTTTGGGTAAAAACACACAACTTTCCCAACACACGCCCAGCCACTCGAAGATAACTTTTGTAAACATCTCTCTGGCTGCTTGAAGATACATCTCAAAGAGGAGGGGAGACCCTCCAGTCGTATCATTTATCACGGCTTACACGCCGAAAATATCATTTACATGGCAAAGGCAAAGGCAAAAGGCTGGGAAAACGGAAAAGTGAAATGAATTATGTTCGAGGTGATGAAGTTATCATTTGGCTATCAACGCCACGGAGGCGGAAACCGTTCAAGTTGTCAATGAGATTGATTATTCAAAAAAGGGGGGAAAAGGCGCCAGCTTAAAGGTTTTCTTAAGTGTGAAGAAAAATGACAATTAATAATTAATGAATTTTCCAAATCATTGAAGAAGGGTGAGGGATTTTGACTGGTTACATAACAATTTAAATAAAGAGGTAAATATAGAAATATTGATTATATATTGATGATTATGAATTAAACAAAGTTAGGGAAGTATTTTATAAGAACAGAATAAATATAACCTAAAGAAGCGAGAGAGATTTTGTTATTGTAATAACTCAAACTATTTCTTAAAATAATAAGAGAATCTAATACAAGAAATTAATAAACAAAATTAATAATATAAATTAATACAAGAAATTAATAAAACAAATTAAGAAAAGGTTTAATAACCCACTAAAATTAATAAAAATCCCCATACACCATAAAAAGCTATATGAAACCATCAAAATATGAACCAAAAATTAGTCTTAGATTATTCAATCAAATCCAAGAGAAAGTTTCTCAAATGATGTGTTAAGTCTTGTACGCCTTCTAAGCCATTGAAAGTTAATCAATTTTTTGCTTAAAGAAATTCTTTAAAACAAAAGCAAAAGATATCTAGATCATTACCATAAAATAGCTCCATTTCTGCGAATAATACCAAGACAAAATCCTTACAATTTCTGCAAAATTTCTAAGCCAAAACCATTTCAAGTCCAACTAAATTCGTTGAGGGTTCTGCTCCCGTCTGAGACTTGTTAAGAAGCAATTTCTAAGCAAAGTTTTTTAGTGGTTGTCTGGTTCTTTGATTGTTATGTCTTCACCGCTCCGTTTCGCTTTATCATATCTCTTTCACTTTGTCATTCTCTGGCATTCCAATAAACAGTTCTAGCGTTTTTTTGTTTTGTTTGTTGTTCTTTTACCATTTTGCCGCCGCAACAAAGAATTATTATTATTATTACGGTGACCCATTTTGTTCGGTGTATATACTTAGTGTGATTTTCAATTACCAAATTACTGACCCCAAAAAGCGATTACTAAACATGCTCCACTGTGTGCCATAACTGACTTTGATACCCAATATCTATGTATGAAGGTATATATACTAACCACAAGATTGCTTTATCAGCAAAAAGAAGAAATATAGAACCAAACACGAAGAACAGTTAGCAGCCAAAGAATAGAACTTTATTGAATTGGAAATGTAGGTGGTTTCGTATGTATCAATAGCTACGATGGAGCTGGTGGCCTAGTCAAATATGTGGGGCTTAGTGTTTGCTTAAGATAAGCTATCTAAATAAGAAATTCCTATCGAATTGCCAAGTTAAGGTTCCTAATCCCATTCGACGCCAAGCAATACAAAGAAATACGATTAAATTCGGTTCCCCTCCATATTATTATTTATATTTTCGCCACGCAATTTATGAGCTCATCGAATGCCTGCGACAGGTTGACGCTAACGATTTGAATACTCAGCTTTATTTATAGGGATTTATCAGGGGAATCTAATGCATACACAAGAGGGAAAATTTGTTACTTAAAATATATTAGGAAAATAAAATGGAATTATGAATAAGAAATTATATTAACAGAGTTAAGTTAAATGATTTTCTTAAAGAGTAAAGAGTAAGTTTGAGGATTTAGTTCTTAAAAGTATATAATAATTATTATCTGCTTTTGATGTTACTCCTCTTCTAACAAAATTAGATTTTTAAATGTTGTATTTAATTTAAAAGTAGTTCTTTAATCTACATAATAAATTTTAGATTGCCAAGTGTATATATATATATTTATTTCCCCCACGTTTATCTCTCTCCTATATTGTTATTATTTTTCTTAGCAATTTGTTGAGGCAGTCGGGTTTTGTTGTTGACTCTTCGCTGAGTCAGTTCCTTAATGTTCTGCTCTTTCCGCTGCTGCTGCCTGCCTTTGTTGCTTCTTGCCGTTCGACTTTTATCATTTTGATGTCATCGAGCGGGTTCTTGTGCTCATAAAAAATCGTCTTACGGTGTTTTCTTCGTCTTTCGAAACCTTTTTCTTCCTTCTCTGCCCCCGGAACGACTTTTAATATCTCATTCTTGTTGTTTGTTTTGGCTCGAGCTGAGTTAGTTGAGCGCGTCAGCTGGTCGCACCATAATTTTAATTAAAAATCGCTTAAAATCCTTAAGAAATTGTTCCAAAAAATACTAGAGAACGAGCAGAAGATTAAGATAGGTAGATAAGAAAAGGGGGTGGAAAATCCGAGGAGGTTTATAGGAGGTGACTAAGTGTCAACACGTGCCAGATTGTTTGTGTGTTTGTTTGAAGCTGGCGAAACTTTTCCGCAAAGTTTCTCAACAAATTGAAAGCGTCTAAAGTTGCAGAGGGCTAAAAGTATCTGCAAGATAAAAAAGAAGAAATGGACAAGATATGGAGTTTTATGCTCATGCAGTTTACTTGTTATCCTGGCATTGTTTTTGCTCTTGTTCCCTGACACTTTGCCGCATTAGCATAAACAAATGGAGACAAATTCCATAATTGCCCCGAAGGTGGACCTTGCCAGGGTGCGTTTTCCATCCAATTGTTTCATGTTTTAATGCTTTAGCTTCCCTTTTTTGCCTGCCTCCCCCTCTCTCACGTGCGAGTTGTGGGGGTTGCGCCACCATGGCGTATGATGAATTTGACGCACGTGCATGTCACACGTCACACAGTGTGGTTGCTAGTTGCTTGTTTGTTGTTGTTGCTGTTGAACGACTGGTTGTCCTTGTTGCTGCTGTTATGCCTTTGTTATCCTGTCAGGTTTCGGCTGATGGCGTTGTCAACATGCTGCACGTACCATGGGTTTCCCTGGCGATATCCTTACATTTTAAAAGGTGAATTTAGCTTGTCACTGCGCTAGGCAACGATAAAAGTCGACTTCCGGTTAGCGGAAATGGGAATTATTGGGTATTTACTTGATTTTAGGTGAGTAATACTTGATTTTGAGTCAATATTTGTGGGAGAAAATAATGATAGCAGGTGGAAATGGTAGGAATATATGCTAAAAATATTATAAAATATTTTCTGAAAGTTTGAAATTGTTTTAATAATGAATAATAGTTCAGAGAAGTTTTTCTAATTAATTTAAAAAATATTTAGGCTTTAATAAATTATATTTATTCTATGGAAAACTGTCTTAGAGCATTTAAATCTTGTCACATATCCTTGCAACCAATTTTTTATTTATTTATATATATCCACCACTTGCTGCTGCTTGTTCGTGCATATTTGAATCGAATTTGTTGTTGGCACTGCTGTTTTCTTTGCTGTTACTATTGTTGTTATGCTTACATACAAACAAATGCAGGAATTATCATACGCACCGTTGACCCAAATTTTTATTTTTTTTAACCAAACCGAAAACAACACCCTTGGAATCAGCCGAGACACAACGACGAGCCCACATGGCGAGGCAAGAGCCGGAGAGTCATTTCGAAAATAATATATTTGGCAGCACGTGCAGAAGAGGAGAGGCAACGGGATGGCCAACCCAGAAGAGGGTTGCCGCCGCTGCTACTACTGCCGTTCATTATGCTTAGTTTTTGGGGCGCGGCTTAGGGTCTCCTTCGGAATTGGGTCAGTCAGTCAGTTCCAGTTCCAGACCCAGTGAGTTCCTTCCGCAATATGTGCAGTTTGTATATAAAGTTTATAAAATATATAGTGTGCTTTATAATGGAAAACCATTTCGCCAAGTTAGTTAGTTTCGCATTTTGCCCTCGAGGACTCACTCTGATTCTGCATTCTGCATTCTACATTCTTCGCTCTCAGCCTCTGTCTTTGCTCATTAGGCGACAAAGCGTTGCTTTTCTTTCTCTGAGCTCTGGGCTCTTGCCACTTTAGCCAGCTTTTAGACGCTTTGGCTAATTATGAGGCAAATTCGTCCAACATCTGCAGTTCCTCCCTGCCCCCCCTCCTGCTCTTTCAAGCGAAAGTGTTGGCAAGTGAACTCAGTTCGGTTGAGGATGCATTTTATTTACGACAAAGTGAGCTTGCCGCCAGCTGTGTGCCACAAGATTTGAGGGTAGGGTTGGGGGAAAAGTCAGGGGTTTCCCTTTTTTTATGGGAGGTCTCTCTCTCTCTCGCTCTCTGTCTAAAAATTGCTACAAGCTATGGATGTGGAAAATTGTCTCTTTGGCAGAGGAGGGGAAAAGACTAATTTATAAGTTTTCCTAGTAGAAAAGCACTTACCAAGAAAGGGGTTGAGTTTTTTTGTATATTTATCACAGTTAAGTTGGGGGTTTCAAGCTGTGAAAAGTGGGTAAATTTAGATAAACTAATCTCAAGCTTAAGAAATTCCCTAAGTAAATACAAAATTATTCCAGTCATTGCTTTCATTTGCCAAATTTCTTAATACATTACCACATCTGCCTCATTCCGCATTCCATCGAATCAAGAGATATATATGTATGAGATTTCCCTATTAGGCCAAAGACCCTATCGAAAGTTGATCACTTGAGCGGCTAAATGCCTTGTCTTCTTGTCCATGTCTGGTCTTTTTCGATGGCTTGTCTAATTTTTGGTCAGCAGTTAACAAAGACTAGATTTTGACAGCTCTTTCTCCTGCCTGCCTTCCCTGCTGTTGGCCATAAAAGGCAACAGAGCCAAGAGCCAAGAGCCAGAGAGCTGGCTTACATAATCCCGCTGGCCATTGAGCATTTCTCGCACATGGCGCTGCCCCATTGTTTGTCTGTCATTATTAATCCAATTAGTAGTTGTAATAGAACGTGGACGTTGCACAACCCAGAAACGTGCCCCAAAGGAAATTGGGTCGCTTTGTGGCACGAGACCGCGCGAATCGAAACCAATTGTGAGAGACAGTTGTAGTAGTGTTGTTGTTGTTATTGGTGTTGTTGCTGTTGTTGGTGTTGGAAAAACTAGGCCCCAAGGCAAGGGGATCAGCATGTCAGGGGTAAGCGGCTTAGTGGCAGCTGCCTTGCAACCGACTTTGTCTCACTGCCGATGCTAATGATGTTGCCAGCTGAATGCTGAGTGCTGAGTGTTCAGTGCTGATGGTGACATAATATAAGGGGCCAATGTGCATCTAGATGCAGCTCAGTTTGCAGTACAAAAAGGTCAAGGTCAATCTATCTATCTATAGTATCTATTTGTAACTCAAACAATAGTGTCATGTTTTTGCTTGGCATGGGAAACTTAAAGGAAAACCTGTAGAAAATAAAGCTGATGAGAAAATATTAATTAACTTTGGCAAAAAATTCATTAAAGAATGCATAGTTTGGATATCTTAATTTAATATTTGTCTTTAATATAATACTTTCCTTATTATCTTTGGAGATAATACTGTTTAAACCCTCTTTTGCTTTATTATTCATTAAAAAAATATTTTCCTAATAATAACTTCCTAAATACTCAAGTTATAATTATAACTCAATAAGTTTTTTTTTAGATGTGGCTTTATTGTATTATTTATTTTTTAAATAATTAATTAAACTCTCTTTTGCTTAGATATTCATTTTAGAACAAGATTTTTCTATTATTAACTTTCCATATACTTAAGTTGCAATAATAACTCGATAAGTTTCTTCTTTATAAACAAATAATTTCTGGTAAATCCCTAAGTTGCTATAAAATGATAATATATTAAATACAAAAATAGAAAAATACATTAAATTGATTGCTAATTTATACTAATATTAAACCTATTTAATCCATGAAAAATCTCTCTCTCTCTCATTTAGTAGGAAAAAATCTAATAATTTCAGCATTATTTATTTATTAGAATGCATTTTGTTTTCTGCTTTTATATACATATATTCAGCTAAACATATAATTATTGCCTTTCAGCACAGAATTTTCCCCTTTTTATTCTAATTGATTCTAATTAAAAATAAAGTGGGATACATACTCTCCAAGTATAATCAGGCGTAAATTATAACCGCAATTGCACTCGTTGATGTCTGTTTCTGTTGTTTATTTATAGTTTAATTTTTTCGCTTGTTCGACGCTATTTAGACAAGTGTTCTTATGGGGTTAATGCGAACATTTAATATTAATTCGAGCTGATTGTACTTGCTATGCATATGAGTTATATTGTTTTATCGCTTCGCTGGCTGTACGTGCTGTTTTTGTGATATATTCTACATATAAATATGGAACTGTAAGTAATTCTAGACATATTTTTTATTTGGAGTCTGCATTTGATAAAGGAATTTGCCAGAAAAGCAAATTTGATAAAATATTTGGTTACTTGGGTTTTGATTTATCAGCTCTTTGGGGAATTTTTCGGGTAAGATTATTTCCTAGGGGATTTATTTCTTCGAAAAGAATATTATTTTCCGGTCTCTTAGCTATTGTTATCCCAGTAAACAATCTAATGGGCAACATGTGTTTTTCAAAGTGTGACGTTTGTATACGGTTTGTATAATATTTCTGGTTTATATCTTAAACAAATTGTTCTACCAATTGACAAATAAACTGGTACCGGCTGCCAGCTCAATGTTTTCTTATTTACAATTCTAAAAACAAACAAAGAATCATATTTATCAAAGGTTTTTGAAGCCTCAAAGTTGGTGTTAACCTCTGACACTTTAGCGGGAGACCTAAGCTGATTTACTTTACAGCTTACACTTTGGAAAATCTTTAAGAAAATTAACTTTAAAGTAAGCCATAATCGAATAACATGTAATTTGATTACAAGCATATTTTTTTTTGTTATAAATAAATACGTCTGGCTATTGCATTATTGCATTACTGACAAGAGGTCACGGGTTCGAGAGAAGAAAATACGTGAAAGACTGACAGCCTTCATGACTAATCGCCTCAAAATGTACTCGTACTGTGACCACAGCTATAAAAAATATTAATCATCCAGAGAAAAGGCAGAGAAGCAACAGCAAATAGAAACAGAAATCGTAGAAGATTGGGATGAGTCGTGGAGAATTACGAATGCGGTTTGGTAATCATCAAGGAGAGAATTCCTGCACATAAAAGTGCTTCTAGATGCAGACATTGGCATTGATTGAAGCCCACTCATGCCACACTCATTCCCGCACTCACACTCACACACTCGTTCGTTCAATCAATCCCGTCTGCAGGCATTATTTGCATAAGTTGTTGAACTTTAGATAAATGCTCATGAGAGGCGTCGGGGGTCGGGTGTCGAGTGTCAAGCCATCGGAGGTTCAATGGGTGAAAAGTGCCACAAAGCGAGAGTTTTAATTTAGCCTCGCTCGAGGCAGTCTTTTCCGAGTGCCATCGATGGAGTTATTGCTTCGGATAGATTCATTTTGATTTGCATAAATTGCAGCTGGCTGTTCGACAACTACCACAGAAACTTTTCCTGGCTAAACTTTTGCCTCAAATTGCTTCTACCTGCAAGGCAAGGCACCAGCACACACACACCTCAAATCACCTCGAAAAAACGTAAATTTGAACAGCAATTTTTGTGTTTCAACGGACGAACGTGACATTCATGAGAAAATGTCCAATAAACACAACATTTCTAGAGAAATATGAATAAAATTGATAAATGAAAGCGCAATTTGTGTGAGTCAGTCAGAGGCAGGCACTTATTCTCGTTGTATTTTCTTCCTTCAAATGTTTTCTTCTTTGATTGTGTGAATGAAAGATACTTTGAATTTCAAAGAATTTCTCTGAGGCGTGTTTAGAATATTTATTTATGGTTAGTCAAGAAAATGTAATTAAATACAATATTCTTTTGTTTATTTAGACATTTTATATGATTCAATGCTTTTTTGCAGTTTAGTTTATAAAATAAACAAGGATTACTGTGTCCAATTTAAATATAACAAATAACAAGTTTATTATTAAAATCTGTTGTAAACTTTTCCTTTAGCTTAACTTCAGCAGAATAATTTTTTTAGCCACAAAATTCTTAGAAATTCTGTATGATTTCCCCGAACTTCTCCCTATTTTTAAAGGTCACCCCCGAGAGTATTTACTTTTCGCTTAAAGCCAGCCCTTTGTATTTTTTCTGTCAACATTTTGGAGGCCGTTAATGTCACCCCACCACCACCACCCATCGTAGCATCTGAGTATGCTGCTGCCTCCCGATGATGATAAGCAGCAGAAAAACACAAACCCCAACGACATTATCATAATTGCTTATGCTTCATTACATATTTGTTGGGACGAGTACATGGCGGTCATACAGATAGGCTTAAAGCCCGAGCACTTCTCCTGCTGAAAGCCTAACCAAACACGGTAGTGGAACGACTCAGCCAGCTCAGCTCCACAAAAATATATAAAAATAAAACGAGAAAAAGAGGAAAACAACGCCACCATAATCATTGAATAAACAAGCTGATAAAACAAAAGCAACATAAATAAGCGCAAATATTTGAGACGGGCAACGAGAGAGCAGACATAGACATGCTCCTAAGAGCAGATAAAGATACAGATCGCCAAAAGGCAACTCCAACGGAACAAATACGACGGGGCAGGTTTGGACAGTGAACAAAATGGGACTTTCTATGGTTCAACATACAGATCTTGAGGTGGGTTAAGAGGTCTTTATATCATAGAAATGGGTTCTGAGAAGGGTTTGGTTTTTATCGGGGAATGATCTTCAGTTGCTGATGGAGATTCTTGAAAAAAGTAGTTTTAATAATAGTAAAGATTTATTAGTAGTAAGAATATGTATATAAGATAGATTACTTACCCTTAAAATATTTAATATAAATGGATCTCAAACTTTGCAGAATATTTTCCTAAATTTAAAGATCCTTCAAAGCCTTAACTCCAACTTTTTCCCGTGTAAGAATCAGCTTTGAAACCCAAATCGCTCTAAAGCTCCAAGTCCCGCTTTTAAGTCGGATGCAGACAGGGTCTTATAAGTCTTTACTAGCCGCTTTAGTCGGTCGAACTAACGGCAAGCCCAAAAAAGGGCATGGTCTCTCCATGGACACGAGCATCTTCCATCCGCATCTGAAAAATCATCGCCATGTGTGTCCACTTTTTTGCGCTCCATCTGTTATATATTTTTTTGCTCCTACTTGCCCCCTCTGGCCGCCGTGACTTGGCGATTTTATTTTCGCTCCATTTGTGGCCATAAATATTCAGTCAAGTGTCATCGTTGTGGCATGTCTAGTGGAGTCTAAAATGAAATAGATGCTGGCAACAAAAAAGAGACTCGCGGGCGAGTGGCACACCACATACATATATGAGAAGGCTTAAAACGAGTTAAGTCACTTCTGTGGTCTCGCGACCAAGTGGCCTCCTCCAATGGCTACGCCTCCAGTTATTCAGTGGAACAGTCCTCCAATCCTCCAATCCTCCACCAAGCACCAAAGCCCAAACCCAAATCCGCAATCCGCTAAACCCGAACCGCTCCCGGACTTCCAACTGGCTGCCAATTGTGGCAAGCGGCTAAAGATTTCGTTAGCTGTTGTGTGACCGCAGCTGCGACCCGCAGGATATGTACACAGGGAGAAATAATAGCTTATAGATAAACTTCTATAATAATTCCAGATATTATAAGGAGATAAATAATTGTAATTTCTATATTTCCGAGATTATATTACTATGAAGACTTCAAGGAAATGTGTTGATAGTTTTAAAGATATTAGAATTTGGCTGCAAATCTTGACTCCTAACCTCTATCTAAAGATTTCTCTCAGTGCCTCAAATAACGTCAAGAAAAAACCGCGCTAGAGAACCAAACAATGTGGCCAACACAGATGGGTCAGACCTTAAAGGGGGAAGACTGGAGCGATGCGGTCTCCGTAGCGGGTGCTTTGGGTTAAGTTATGGCGTTGGCAAAAGCATTCCATAAGAGCTTAGCGGGGAAAAAAATAATAAAAAATAAGAAGAAAAAATGAGGGAACCATGGAACCAGGCCTGGACGGGGCTGCGTGGGAGGTTCGATGAAGTTATCATCGTTGGAGATGAATAAATTTCGCCAAGTGTTTGGCATAACCTGTGGACAGCCAAAGGATGTAGATTATCGTCGATAAGCACGACAGAGAGATTGTTAAGCAGCGATGTGAGTCATGGAAAGATAAATTGGGTTTTGAGTGGGTGCATTTTAAAAGGGATTTTTTTTTTGGGGCGAAAGATTAATAGAAGAGATTAATATAAGAGATTTATAGCAAACAGTGTAAAATCAAGGCTAAAATAGACACTTTATCTAGTGTTTATTGATTTAATGGGATATTTTTTCACTAAAAAAATCTCATTTATGGGTTGTTTTCAGGTAAAGCCTATTACTTTATTATTATTGTAAATATAACTTATAGAATATTTTTTAATTAACTATAATTATACTCTTCATTGTAGAGCTTGTAATTAAAAAGATTTTCTTGGTTTATTTTTCTTTTATAAGTCTTATTTTTATATTTAAATTCTGTTTCAAATCTTGCTATACAAATATGATAAATATTTTAATAAAAATATAACTCTGTAAGCTCATGATAACTCCTTGTACAACCCTCGTTGATAAGCAGAAAGCCACTCACTCACGGAAGTGCAATGCATGTAAAAGTCATGAATATGATGAAGTATTCAAAGCGAGCGCAAGAACACACTCACACTTGATGCTCCTTGGCACAGGAAGCTGCAGGATTAACTGGCCACTTGAACACGATTATGTGCGAAAGAGTGAGATAGCTACAGCTTAGATAGAGACAGCTGAAGTGAGCGAGAGAGTGAGTGGATGAGTTATTGAGAGACATTTCGATTACTAATCGCTGAGTGCTTATCAGGCAATGAACATCGGTCTCAGAGAGATAGATGGGAAATAATCTATGCCTTCTAACCACTCTCCTCCTCTCTTTTTGAGCACTATGCCGCGCTCTCCCTAAGCACCACACCGCACTCTCTCTCTTAACCACTCCAACTCTTAACCCTCTCCTCTCATCAGCTCAATCACTCGCACGTGCTCGGAGGTTAAAGCGGTTATTCACGCTCAATTTGCATACATTTCATTTAGTCGGTGAATTTTGCTCTGCATTTCCAGCCATCCATCTCTCTCTGTCTCTCTTTATATAAAGCTGTCTCTCCACCTGAATTATTACCTGAATTATACATATATATATATTGGTTTATTTTGCCTTCGGTTTGCTGGTTTGCTCAAAGTGCACACGGGGCCAGGTCACGTTTTTGATATTTCATTCAATCAAAACAAATTGCTCTGGTCCCAGAGCCGTCGCCGCGGCTGCCCTGTGGTTCGCCGCTCTTAAATAAATAAAAATAAAAATAAAAAGAAAATTTATATACACTCGTAGCTGACCAGGCCGAGGGGCAAAATCTTTTTGCGGTTAACTTACTTCAGTGAGTTTGGGTCGTTAGGCAAACGACCGGCGTAAAAAATGCCCAGATCGTTAAACAGAAATTAGATTAAACATCATAAAAATGCAAGTCCCAGTCAATTACAGATTCCATGGTGCCGAAGAATGAAACGAGTGGAAGCAGTTTAAAAATTTCCAATTCCTGGCAGGCACTTTGCTAATTGACAATTTTCCAAAAAAAAAACTGGTGAAAAGAAAGAACTTTTTCCGCCTCGTGCTCTTGCTGTCGTTTTCTTTTGTAATAACCCCAAAGTCAGTCATTTCGTCTAAGCCATTAAAAAATTAATTGGCCGCCTCTTCCCTTTGGGGCCGGAACACGCCCCATACATCGCACTAATGCCGCTTTTAGCCAAGTTAAATGTTTTCCCACCCCAAACCGTAGAAACGCCCCAGAAGAACAAGTCGAACAAACGCGTAACAGCAAAAAAAAGGGCTTGTCCTCAACGTCGTAGCTGTCGTGGTTCCAAAAAAATAGAAGAAAACAACAAAAATGAAGTGAAACAAGTAGAATGGCTAGGAAAAACCTGAGAAAAACCATTTGAGGAAGAAGGAAAGCGGAAAATAAGAAGTTCTTTATAAAAGAAGAATTTGAAATACTCTTTCTAAGAACTTATTTAAACTCAAAGAAATTATTTGAAAACTTATTATACATCATCAATAGATATTTTCTGACTTAAAAAGGTAAAAATGCAGACCAATTTCCTAATAAACAATGCCAAAATAAGCTAACTTTAAGGTAACTTTAAGATATTATAAATAACCTTCAAAAAAACATAGCACTCTCTAATAAATGTATAAATAAATATAATTATATTATATTATATATAATCTGAGAATTAACTCAGTTACCTCCATTATAACTCACTTAGAACTGTCTGTTTCTTAGTGTATTTAAATACAATTAAGCTTCAACTCTTCCTGATTTAGTTTTTCCCAAACTTAGTTTGAAGTATAATCTGTACTTTCCGGCTATCTTTTCCTTCCTCATTGCGAACTTCCTGAGAAATCTGGTTGTACCCTTTTTCGCCTTAGGGCACACCCTCCAAGACAACGTTTAATCTTGCCACAAACTTCTAATTTTTATTGCTTCGCTTTGTCATTAGCTTTTTTGTTTTTATTTTTTCAACAGTTTCTTTTCTTAGCTCGCTTGTTTTGTTTTTTGTTTTTTTTTTGTTGAGTCCGAGTGGCTTGCCAATTGCTTTGGCTGACCTTTTGTCTAGGAACCTCGTCCAATTATGAGGTTTTTTTACTCAAAGTATCTCTATCTTGCTCATTCACTTGACGCCCAATTTGGCGCAATTTGGGTTTCGTTTCATTGTTTATTATTTACTCCGCGTGGGTTGAGCGAACGAACTGACGCAAGCTCTCGATTTTAGCGGCTAACCAAATTTACAATATATATTCACTTCGACTATATAAGTACTATATGTGACGCAGATTGTGTGCGGATAAGATAAGATTCTGTAAATAATTTGTACTTCCGTTGCCGGGCGACCTTCCGGAACCTGAACAATTGATACCAATTAAAGCGGCAAGTGAATCACTCTAGAATTCCTAATTGATAAGTCAAAAGGTTCTGATTAAGTTCAGACATGAATAATTGGGTGGCGAAGAAAGAGAAAAATAGCTTAAAGAGAAAGAAAGAGTTGGGGATGGGTAAAGTAAAAAAAATATATATTAAATCCCTAAGGATGGGATTGAGCAAAAGAAATGGTTCGTAAATTATTTTTATTAAATATTTTGGAAGGTGTTTTTTATTTATATATCTATAAAAATAAAAGAATTTCAGAAATCGATATTTAAATAAATTTGTTATCGTTTTTAATCGATATTTAAAATGTGTAATATTTATCTATCTTTTCAATAGGATTGTAATTGAATAGGACTGTAATTGAAATAAAGATATTCCCTGCTCCTGATTTTAAATACTAATTATTTAAATGGTATAATGCACCTAGTTTTATATCGATTTCCCCATTTAATGCTCCGATAAATGCTTCGATATTTTCCCCTCGATATCTACCCATCTCTAGGCTCATTTTAAATATGTCCGCCTGCACGTTTCTCACATCAGTTGAAGGCATTTTTATGCACTTCATTTATGAATGACAAGCCTTCACATCTCCGTTGGCTTTTTTCCCCATTCTCTCTTCAGTGGAGAAAAGCGCAAGGGCAAACAGAGGGAGTCCAGGGACAGGGACAACCCTTAACCATATTCAGTCCCTCGGCCCCATCCTCTGCCACCACTCCATCCAGACAGTGTGCAAAATTTTAATGAGTTGGAAATTTAATACCCAGAGAAGATTGCAATATGACGGGGGGGCTTTGGGCGGGTTTCGACTGCGGTAGGTCAGCCCAACGAAGCGCAAACGATTCAATTTTGCTCCCAGCGAACTCTTAAATTTTCCGTGAATTTAATTGAAATTGAACAAACGAAAAAAATAACAACGACAGCGAGGCAGACGGCTTCACCTTGAACTTGTCTAGAGATTGTCGTCATTTGATTTGAGTTTGCTGCCCGGGAAAATATAATACACGGAATATATATAGTATAAAGCTGAGTTCATTTCGTATCTAGGCTTCCGCTTTTTTTTTCGCCTCACACACAATGCGCAATTTCTCCCAGATAAATCTTTTCAGTACCAGTCACAGACGCAGTTAATATTAATTCATAATTTGTATTTAATTAATATTCATATTATTTTTATGCTCTTTTCTTTTCAGTTTGGTTCTCCTCGTGTGACTTCTTCATCGACCGGAAACGGTAAGTTCTCAAATAAAAGTCATTTGACTTAACCCAGTTCCGGATTCCGCCTGAGACTTGAAAGTTTCATTGCGTAATTTTATGTGCTGCTCATTTCCATTATCGTTGCGATTTCAAGTCACAAGATCTTGGATTCCGTTTATGGCCTCTAATAATAATTAGCCGGCAACGGGTTGGAAACTCGTTAAAATCCTCAAATGAGTCTGCACATGTCTTTCCCCCCTTTTCTGTGGGAGTTCTAATTGTAGTTTAACTTTTAACACTGACATAATTTACGATGCTTCAAAGTTGTTTTTTGTTTTGTTTGTCGCTCTTTGTTTTTAGATTTTTGCTGCTGCTGCTGCTTAGCAGTTTTGGTTTTTGGCTTCTACCTGCCAGAGCACAAAATTCTGAGAATTTTTAAATTGCATATTGAGTAGCAGCAGAATTTTTCAAACCAAGAAAGGGGCCACTTTGATTTATGTAAGCTGTTTTGTTATGAAAATTGTGTGAACCAGTTGAAAGGAAGTGGGTTTTGTATAAGGAAAAGATACTAGTTTTGGGAGTAAAGGAAGTTAGGTTGGTATTTGGACTTTAAAGGTATTTAAAATGAATTAAAAGATGCAATTTAGATCCTATCTCAACCTATAAAAATTCGAAAAATGCCTTAATTGATATAAACAATTTCAAACGTAAATAAAATACAATTATTATGCCTTAAACTTACCAACTAAAATTACCTAATACAAAATCTACATAATAAACTATGAAATCATTGCTCTCCTCTATTTAATTTACAATTTTTCAATGATTTTTGAGATTAACGAAGGCCTATTAAGCTGATATTGTCACAGCGTTTCCACTTTCATGTCACCTTCACAGAGCTTAATTTACAATACTGTATATGTTCCCTGTCAATATTTTCATATTTTTTGTGCTGCTTTTCACTGATTACACATGAAATTCTCGTTTCCCTTGCAAATTTACATTACAAAACCTTCGCTTTATGCAATCGCTGCGCCGTGTCAGTCCTGAACTCGCTTATACAACTCAAAAGCTGGAAGATACATTGCACACGTTCTGTCTAGTTATCCAACCTACAGATACTTATATTCACTCTATGGATGCACAATAATCATTTGCAAATAACTGTAAATGAGCTGAGTAGAGTTGAGTTTAGTGTCACGTTGCTATTTCAATGGATGATCGCGCGAGATCCGATAGATACAAATGTGACCTCCAGCTGGCCCGAAGATACTTTATGGTGGGAAACGAGACTCTGCATCTGATGATGAGAGAGAGAGAGAACTATAAATAATAATTATGATGATGACGTTATTGTTGTTCGCCAAGTTGCACATTATTTGAGTATATTTATCTAAGTATTTAAAGGCTTTGTTGGTTTTCCCCTTTCTCTGTGAGATATGACATCATCGTTGCAGACTTCTGAATTTTAATTTATTTATTTTACGCTCATTTAAAACTTGGCCTCTTCATTTATTACATATTCTGCGGCGCTTTGGGAGTGAGCAAGATTAATTAAGCGTTTAATCTTTGATTTATGAAGCTTCAATTCATTTTATTTTTTGGGTGGCCTCATTTCGCCTGCGGCGGAAGGGTTTTCCATTTAAACATTGGCATTATTTGTTCACAATTTGTGCTGCTGTTTGCTTAAAATTATAAACAAAAGCTATCGATTTGGCAAATAGCACAAACATTGTACATATATTTTGTGTTGCTTTTTTTTGTTGTTTTGTGCCAAAAAGCAATTTATTTAAGCTTAATATGGCAGTCAGACGGGCCTTAAATTGAATTATACGACGCGTGTCTGGGCAGCGACCACAAACATTTCTAAAATTTAAACGTTTTTCGGGTATATTTTTTTTTTTGGGTATGATGGATTTCTAGGAAAGCTGATGTTTTACTTAAAAATAGAAGAATACATTATAGCCAGTTTTAATCTTTATGTGTTTTTAAGAGATGAGTTTGAGGCTTGATTAGAGAGAGAGAGCAGGGTCAAAACCCCCATTTAATATGGTTAATGGTATTCTATAAATATATTTTGTGAGATTTGTGATTTATTTAATTTGTTAATATACTATAGAGATATTTTGAATTATTTCTATATAATATTTAAGACTTTATAAGACACTTTTATGTTTCTTTTTTTGAGCTTTCTGAAGCATTTAATTTATTAACAAATTATAGAGACGTTTTAAAATATTTTTATACATTTTTTAGGACTTTATATGACATCTTTATGTAGGAATAAAATAAAAATAATATTGAGACCCTTGCTTTTTTAATTTAGAATGTATTAAGACAATTTGATATTATTTTTTAAAAATATTTAGGATTTTACATGATACTTTAATGTATAAATAAAATAGAAATAATATTGAGACTGTTCTTTTTTGTTAACTTTCAGATGCATTTAACTTATTAAAATACTATGGAGATGTTTCAATTTGTTTCTATTAAACCTTAAGGATTTTATATGACATTTTTAGGTATAAATAAAATATAAATAATATTGAGACTCCTTCTTTTTTAATTTAGGATGCATTAAGACCCTTTAAAGTATCAAATCTTAAACATAAGTAGCAGTTACACTAATGCCTAAGCTACTTAACAGTTTTTCAAGTCACTCAAATTATGTAGCTTAAACTCCCTTGTAATTGAGTTAATTCGAAACGTTTTTTCTGTCTGCACTTAATGGGTATTGCCTGATATTACCCACTTTTTGTGTGTGTTCATGTCGAAGTGCAATGCAACATTCATTTTTCCAGATATCCACTGACAGGTGCAATTCATACCGCAGCATTGCTTTAGTTTAGTTAAGTCTGGTTTTTTTTACTGAAATGCCGCAGAAATGCGTTTAGGCCGCCTCAATGCAATCCGCCAGCAGTTGGTTTTATTTTTAGTTACCTTTTTTTTTTGCAAAAAAGCAACACAGTTGCGTAGTTGGCTTAGCCCACAGGCCTCAACAGATATCGTTGAAAATTGGGTTAAGCAACCTGTACAGTCCGGCCAGACCAGGTGTTATTTTTTTTTGTTCGTGTCTCTCCTCCGTTGGCGTATCTGTCACCAGATCCACCACTTCCACTATTTTTCCGTTTCTGTTTCGCTTTTTGCTCAATGAAAATGAAAGCAGGCCTCTGTCGCGGCGGTAATCAAGAATCCAAGTGGGTCGAAGATTTTCGCCGGCCCGTGAAAGTGAAAATCTGTGGAAAAGCTGACCAAATGCTGATGACTACTACCACTTACTTTTGAGATACGTTCCAGTGGCCAGACTCAGTGCCCCATCTCATTACAACTAATTTGTTTATTCTGCTTTGCTGTCTTTTTTTTTTGGGGATGAGGAGGAGGTGTCAACGTGGGAGAATCGCTGACTTGGCTGAGAAAGTCCAGTAATTCTGTCTGCAAAAGCAAAAATTTAAACAACAACAAGGGAAATGAAAACAAAAACAACAACAACAACAATATAAATAACAACAAAGTGGTTGTGTCATGTAAAAAAAATTTCTACTGGAACTATTTTTGATATATATTATTTCATATAAGAATTTATAAAGTATTTAAAGAGGAGAGTTCTGGTATCATATAGAAACAATCGTAGAATTATATCATATCAAAACTTGCAATTATCGAAAAAATTTCGCATTTAATGTTAAAATATCGATGTTATTGAAAAAATACTAGAATAAATCACATTTTTTTTGTTTCTTTTGTTTAATATTAAATTAAAATTTTGTGTACTCAAAACAATATTGATTTATTAAACATATATCGAAACAATATCGATATATATCGGTCAAATATCGATAAACTACCTTTATATAAATTTTTATTATTATCTCAGAACTCGAAAAAATTTGCTAAAAATAACAAAATCTTTTTTTTATGAAATCAAGCCTGAAAACAGGAAAATTCCTTATAAATAAATATTTTGCAATCTCGAATTTCATATAAATAAATATTTTGCAATCTCGAATTTCATATAAATAAATATTTTGCAATCTTTATAAATTCCTCAACACAAATTTACAACGTTATTTTAAGTGAAATTGCCGACATATAGTGTTAAAATCTATAATAAATACAATCCAGTAAATACAGCTTCCTAAAAAAACATTCAAAGTTCAAGCTGCTGTTAAATAAAAGTTTCCCATGTCGTTTCCCATATTGTTATGCCATAAAAAAAGCATTTAATACATATTCAATATATGTAGATAGCCAGCACAGGTGATATTTTCTCCGTGTGCCATGTTTGCTGTCCAATTTCCCACTCGAAAGGATCGACTAGCAACTCATTTGCATGACAAGCTGTCGGAAGCCGGCGCCTCAATTCACGCAACAAGCACCGAAACACGATTGGATTATTTTGGATATATATTTTTGGTGTGGAGAGAGAGACAAATCACTTTTACCACTTGGGTTACATATCATCCGCAGATACGGCGACTATAAGTGGACACTGGTCAGTGGTCAGCTTGGGCGGTGTCCCTGGTTTTTTTTGCTGGCTTTCTACCCCAACCAGTTTCCCAGTACATGCATTTTTTTGCGCAGATTTATTGGCCATAATCATTTAGAGCTTATACAAATTGCATGAACCAGGCGAAAGTCGTCCAACTGAATGCGGCCTGTACCATATCTAGCCATATCTAAGGCCCAGTCTCTCAACGTTTTAGTGAACATTTCTTTATAAACTTTTTTTTTTGGTTTATATTTTTTTTGGTTACCATTTTTTGTTGTGTTTTATTATTAAGGCGTTGTCCCAGCATTGCTTGGCTTGAACCTTAATTAAAGCCAAGATTGCCGCTTTGGCACGATTTTTCCAACGAAATTGAACCACATTGTGGCGCAGCGGCAACTATCATTAGGTTCGAACCTGGGCCTATAGCATAATTGTTCAGGTTATGGCTGAAACCCAATTTAAATTACCTGAAATTACGGCCTAGAGAGTGAAAATTATTTTCTGCAGAGAGAGATCTCCTGTAAAAGTAACACAAATTATGAATTTCCAACTTTTAGGCCAAGAGACTTTGTCATCGCAGCAAAGAAGTTTTGTAAGTAATAAAAAACTTTAAGCTAACCGGCGAATGTTGACAATAAAAAAGTTGTTTCCAAAGGAAGCTATATTAAATTTTTAATGGCAATGCCAAGCAACAAAATTGTAACTTTAAAAATCGAACTATGCGAAGATATTAAATCCAGACTTTGTTTTATTTTATCAGGCTTTCATTTAGCATAGTTTTTGGTGAACGAAAGTTTATGGTTTTTGGTTTTTATTTATGGCCAAAAGACAGAGAGTGTAATAAACGACAGTTGCCATGGCAGAAGGGCACATAATTCAGCGGCGAGTCTATTGTTTAAGCGTTGTCAATATGAAAAACGCATAAATCTGTGTCTGTGACTCCCCTCAGAGCCTTCAAAAGTATATTCCTATTTGCTGTACTTATTTGCATAGATTGGGGGAGTTGATGTGCGAAGCCGAATAAATTTCGGGTGCTCTATATTCAGGACATGTCACGTGATTTGATGAAAGTCAAACTCAATTTTTCTGCTCGCAGTTGACACGATATACACAAGGAATATATACATATATATATATTTCCTATACATATTTATCATGGCAACAACATCAATAAAATTGAGGCTTGGCTGAATTTCGATTTTCTGTTAAAGTAAATTGAAACTTTTGTTATTGGTTCTGTTTTCTTATCATCGAGTTACATGAGTAACTGATTGGCTTCTCCTTCAACGCTTCTCTCTCCCTGATAAATCTTGAACAAGAGTTTTTAATTATATATTTTTGGAAAGTGTAGCTTTTTTGTTGCTTTTTGGGAAAAGGAATGTTTCCTGCCGCTTTTGAGTTATGCGATTCCTCCGTCCCCAAAAAAATAATGGAAACTTGTTTTAGGCCTGCAAACAGGAAACACGCGACTGAAATCAGGTTTTATTTTGCTTTCCTGCGATAATAAAGATGATGATGTTGCTACTCGAGGTGGCAGGTGAACGAGAACTTGTTCTCCTGTTCACACAAACCTGCTAAAAGGAAAGTTCGAATTGGTTCAATAAATATAAAAAAAAAATGATAAAATTAATGCTAATTCCAAGCCGCATTTGCAAAACAAACATTCGAGTTTCGACCTTAAAGAGGGAACTGTGATTTCGCACTCGGAATTCGTCTCACGTTCCGGCAGGGGGGACTTAGGGCCCTTGAACAGCAGTCTATATAATGGCTATATAATACATATATAATCCCCAACACGAAAACAAGTGCCTGAGCATGACATTTAAGATCTCTGACCAACACTATTCAATTGTTACCCATGAATTGCATGCTAATTAGGCATTTGGCGGCGGAATGATTGATGGATTGACGCGGAGGTCTCTGGAGCGACTTACAAACATTTTGGCCAACTTTACAGAGATAAGTTCACACCCACTAAAGCCTCCAAGTCTTGGCCCGATGGAGGTGGTAATGGTGGTGGATTTTTTGTGATGGTCGGCAAAATGTTTTCGGCATTCAACATTCGGCGATTTTTTGAGTCTCGCTTTCAACATTTTGAAGGTCTAAAGCCAAAACTGAAGCTGAAACTGAAACTGTAGCTGAAGAGGCAGAAAAAGTTAAGTTAATTGTACTTGGGATAGGCCATTGTGCGACTTGCATTGTCCAATTTAAATACACTTTTTATATATTGTTGTGTTATAATTTTGTTTTTTATGTTGCAGTGACAGTGACAGCAAAGGCCACACAATGCGAGCTTCTTTATATACTTTTTTGTATTGGCTTTTTTGTATTTCTTTGAGCTGATTTTGGGGGCGGGCAAAAGAAAGTTATTTTTGAATCAAGACCAAAGGCGTAGCCTTCAATTTGCGGTCAAGAGAGGGGTTTTTTCTAAGTTAATTCAAGTATTTTATGGAATTTATTGAAGCGGAGTATTTGCAGAAAGGAGATGAGGTAAAATTGTGGGTTAAAGAATCAATAGAGGGAATGGTGCTCTTGTCAAAGAAAAGCTATAAAAAAGTGTAGTTATTATTAAAGTTGATTTTAGCAAGTTAAGAATTACAAATTCAGCAAAAAAAAAAAGATAAAGAATTATTATAGCAGATAAATATTAAAGTGACTTTTCACTTTCTTGGGGATTTTTTAAAGAAATTTAAAAAAGATTTTTAATTAAGGTATATATTTATTCTTCTATAGTCTGACCATCTATTTCTCTTAATAATTGTCTTAATTAAATTACAAACTTAGACTGAAGTCTGAAAGCTACCCTTCTCCGATTTCTAACCTCTTTTCGAATCTTACCCCTCCGGTCGTGGGTGGAGCTAATTGTTTGTGGTTTCTTTAACAGAAATTTAAATAAGCCTCAAACGCATAGCGTGAATAATTTTGTACACAAAAAAAGACAACACACAAATCAAAGAAACACACTCAGGTGGCGCAAAAAAATAAAGGTGTCCCAAGTTGACGGCTGGCCGATGTCCATAAAACATAATGTTTGGACTTGACTTTCACTCTTTCCCGAGCATTGATCTCTCTCTCTCCTTCTCTCTTTCTCTATCTCTTGAGAAACCTCAGAAGGTACGAGACAAAACCGCGAGAGATCACAGAGTGACCGCTGTGTGTGGAATTTCACTTTTGTTTTCGATCAACAAGAAATTTGTTTTTGATTTTCAGTTGGTGAATTTGATTTTGATGACTTTGATTAACATAGATTTTTGCTTTAATTGGACACACAGCCGAGTGACACGTCCAGCAATTTAGTCAGTTCATCAATCAGCCAGTCAATCAAACACGAAACAATTATTGTCGAAATAAAATTGTTTTCCGTTCGTGTGTGAGCTGACTTTTTATGAGTTTTTTAAAGCCTCCTCGCCTGGCGGCAATTAGCAGCCAGTTTGTAACCAGTTTTTTTTGTGGCAAATGGAAAAAAGTGGGAGTTTATGCCACATGCAACATCATCATCATCCCATTCATCCAACCCGCCGACACTTTTCAGCTTCCGAACTTTTTTCGGTTCGAAACTTCTTTATCTTCTCGTTTAACTCAACTTCAACTTCAACTGCAACTTCCCCGCCAGCCAAGGCAATGTTAATTTTACATATTGCAACATTTGACGTTGACTTGCCTGAGGATTGTCTCTCTTTTCCGTACAAGAAACTCATTACAATGGCTGCACAAATGTGAACAGTCAGCTCCCAGACGAAGCCCAGGCCCTCTTCTTTGCCAGCTTCTACCTCTTACCTCTGTGGCGAATTTTGGCATTGTTTTTGGAGATGCCAAAGGCATTATTGAGTTGTACCTGAGCGGGGGTACAAGGTACAGGTACAAGGCAGCAAAAAGTACAGGAAAGCTATAAAGTAAATAAAAAATTTTAAAAAGAATTTCACGTTTAATATATTTTGACTAATTTTAAGCTTAACCTATAAAGCAGACCTTTAATATAAAAATTGATTTAAATAAATAAATTCTTTCATTATTTGACACTTTTTGATTTATGATTTTTTAATGTATTTTTCTTAGTTTTTAAGACCTGAAGAAATGCGATTAATTTGAGTACTTTAGTGAAGAAGATGCAACAATAATGTTTAATAGATTTTAAAATAGGTAATTGTACCTAGACTTATTTATCTATTGTACCACAAGCTTTTACCAAAAATAAATCATTTTAAAATTGTTAATTTATTTAAGACCCGTAAGACAGAGCTTATTTCCACTATTCATAAAGAAAGCAAAAATAATTTTTTTAGAATTTAATAATAGGTACATCATTCCCGAATTAATCCCTCTTTCATGTACCCAAACTATTGCCATCACTGAATATATTCCCTCTTATAGCTCTTAGTTGCATTTCGGCGCGTTGACAACAAATGGCAGTAAATTTTTAGCATTGCATAATAAACTCTTGAGGCAGCCGCCGATGATGCTGCATGGCACTGGCAGAGGCACTGCAGCTGGTAGAAGGGTCCCCATCGTGGCAGACGCAGTTCATCCAAGTTGGGCAACTCGACGGAGAGACAATAACTTTTCTTATGATGCCATTTTTCACGTGGAAAACTTGAGCCGCGCGTCTGCTCTGAGAAATTGTGGTGCGGTGTCTATATATATTTATATATATATGTTTGAGACGATGGAAAAGTCAAAGTAAATAGAAGCTGGCGGGAATAAATTGAAAGTGGCGAGTGAGGGAGCAATATTTGGGAATAAATCTCAGAGCGCTTCCAGATTGTGTTGTTTTATTGATTTGAATGAACGGATTTTGGCAAGGGATAAATGGGATTTTCAAACGACTTTCCAAAGCCTTAAAGTGTCATAAAATTGAAATGAAGAATTACGAAGATTTTGATTTGATTTTTTGTTTAATTTATTTGTATACAAGTTTTTACTTTTTTTCCTTAATATTATTTGTAGTTTTGTTTTGTATTTATTATCACAACTTTTCATATTAAACCAAAGCAAAAATATATCTTAAATCATTCCACGTTCGCTACCATTTATCTAGCGATTAATTTACCCATTTTCCTGGCTTTAAGTTGGCAAACTTTCGTAATAAACTTGGCTGACAAATATATTTAACGCAATTCCCAAAGTTTTCACTTGTGACCACAGAAACTACACAATCGCAGCACTTCCTCCTCCACATTTTCCCCCCTAAACATTTTCCGAGCACACACATCACCGCACTTGAACACGAAACCAAGTCGAAGTTTTTGGTGGCCAAGAAGGACTGAGAACATATCACCAAGTTAACATTGTGCTTGGCCTGTAAATGGGCCGAAACCGAACATGTCGTATATTAACCAAACCAACCATATAACCAGCTTCCTAGGGAAGTGCAAGTACGGTAGAAACTAGTCAAGTTGTGTCTTTAATAAAGTTCATAAGTTATAATTTAAAAATTCATATTATTCTTAGTTGTTTTTGTGCTTTGAAATCATTATTTAAGTTCAAAATGTAACAACTATTGTTTAGAGTTATTCAAACTTAAGAATTCCTACTTTGGCAAGACCGTTGGTTGACTTTACTCGGTTGGTTGTTGCTTCTGGGCTGTGGCCGAGTGAGTACTTCAAGTTAACCTCTAATTGCCATTGCCCCAAGTGCACTGAGCAGCAATATGCTGCTCATTTCTCCTTGGGCATTCCCACTCCCTCTTCATGATGATGGCCATCCAACCGCAGCAGAGTGTACCCTAACCCATCCAACGGAGCTAATCAAATGTTACATGCAACGTTGGAGCACTTTTTTATTGTACTTTGCCGCCGGGCAACGGATCCGGGATTCCCCTACATAGTAACAACCCATCATCAGGCCCCTCTTCACATACTTGGGCCCTTTCTATATATAGAGAGAGGAATAGAGAATAGAACCTGAGGTTGTCATTTGGCCGCCTTTGTTGAGGGCAGCCTGGATGTGTGCGAGAGTGTGTGTTTGGGTGTGTTTACCCCATTGATCTGATGATGACTGGGCCCAAAGGCAATCCTGGGAAGCCCGCCAGCGAGATTCTAACAATTTGTTGGGCTTGATGTAGTGTATAGGGTATAGGGAAGTCGAAAAGGTATAGTTAAAGAAATCTATTAGAATGAAATTGCTAAAAATCTGTGCAAAATAGACTTTAAACAGATAGGAAATATATATTTTTATAACTTGTAAAAAGGATATAAAAATTCAACGAACTGAAAAGAAATTTTTTGGGTCTAAAATGGCCTTAATTTTAATAATACAATTAATAAATATTTCCTTAAATTTATGAATGCATTTAATAAAATGAAAATGCTAAATATCTGTGCAAAATAGACTTTAAACAGGCAGGAAATATATATATTTTTATGACCTATAAAACGAATATAAAAATTCACTGAAAAACTGGAATTTTTTCGGTTTAAAATTGCCTTAAATTTAATAATACAATTAATATATATCACCCCAAATTTATGAATATGAATTTATGAATTTTATATAAATATAAAACCTAAAAACATAAACCAACCAAAAATAGTATAAAAATCTAACCCCTCAAAGAAAGCCTATAAAGAAACAAGTCTCTCAAGTAACCCTTGAGAATATTACCATTTATTCTTATTCTTTATAATATACTTTAGTCCAGATCCTTTGCCAAATTAGGGTATCCCCACTTCATTTTAACGGAATAAATTGCCTGGCCCTTTGTGTGCTTTGGTGCCCCCTTTCCTCGCAGGCATAAACCTTAACTTTATTTACGTGCTTGATTAGAAGTAGGGAGTAGTAGCCGGAGCT
>VNJR01007646.1:0-17894 GCA_008042585.1 Drosophila punjabiensis
GGACTGTAGGAATTTCCAACGAATCGTCTTGTCCTTGACGTTGTGCATCATCTCCGGATAGCAGCGTTCGCTGACGAACTCGCGGATCAGGTACTTCTCCTTGGCCGCCATGTGCGTGTGCGCCTTGATGTAAATCTCCTGGGCTTCGGCGCCAAAATCGTCGGTGCTGAAGGACTCCTCGTATGAGCGGATCTTGCGCACGGCCATCAGGCTCTTTGATTTCTTTTCCAGGAACTCCAGCTTCTGCTTGGCGCCGGTTGTCGAGATGAGGGACTTCTTTCCATCGCCTTCGGGCGGGACATATGCCTCGAAAATGCCGCCAGTGCAGCTGATGTGGAAGGGTCGCTCCATCCAGGGACGGGGCGGCAGTACACCGCGCTCCTTCATCCGGCTCCGCATCTCCTCCTTGCTGATGTCCTCCGGCTTCTCGCGCAGATTGGGCAGATCGATCTTCACGAACTTCAACTTACGCAGACGCTTGAACTCCGGCTTCCAGTGTTTGGTCTGCCGGTGGCGCACCTGCTGCATCTGAAGCATGTTTTGCACGGGAGGAGCCAGCACGCCCAGGCTGCCAGGCGAGGCTGCGGGCATTGCCTGCAGTTGTCAATGAAAGCGGTGTTGGTAGCGGTATGTGTGAATGCCCATGGAGTCAAGCACTCACCTGAAGCAGTCGGAGGCAAGTTTTGGCCGACACAATCTTCTCCATAGCAATTTATTTATTATATAAAAACTCTTCAATAGTAAACTTTTGGCTTAGAGCCGCATATTAAGTTCGAAAATTGGCTTAAATTGCCAAGATTTGCCGACTTAAAGGTACGGAATTATCCCTCCACGGCAGCTGGTCACACTAAAATCGATCATGCAGTAGAGATGGGAAAACAACGATGGCACTCCGATTCGATTAATATCCAAAAAGCCGTTGATATTTAAAAATATGTTTACTAATAGAAATGTTAAATTTTCAAAACAACGGTTTTAGGTGGGGGTTTATGGATTATAATTTAGTAAAACTTTAGATTTGTTGGTTGGATGTTTGTTGGAAATTCTGAAACAATCTGAACGAAAGAAAGGTGGGGTCCGGTTCTCGGTTTCAAAGCCATCAGTCTCCGTCCTCCTCCTCCTCACCATCCGCGCTACAGCCACAGCAGTCCGGTGGTAAGTCGTCGAGGAAGCGGTAGCCGGCAGTCTTGAACATCTTGGCCTTCAACTGGCGGAGGGGACAGATGGTGCTTATATGGTCTCAGCAGCTCAGCGGCTATACTTACCATAAGCTGCTTGTACTGGCAGTCGTAGGCGTTGATGGCAATGTCTCGCTTCCGGAGCTCGTTGCGCAGAACGTCGATCTCCATCTGCTGGCACTTGGCCCGCTGAGCGGCGCTCTTCGCGGCTATCAGCTCCTGCTGCATTTGTTTGCATCGACACTGAGGAGAGAAGAGAGAATCCATAGGATGGTATTGAATTCAGGTTCGATGACTTACCTTGAGTATCTCCTCGTTTCCCTTTGCCTTGTCAACCTCGTTCTCGTAGTAATTCTGCATGTCCAGCATTTCTCGCTGCATATCGTTCATGCATTGGTTCTGCTGGTCGAGGTTGTTTTCGAGATCACCAGAGTGGCGTGCCGCCTCGCTGGCGTTTTGCTCTAGCTGGTTGACCTTATCGCTGAGCTCGGCCAGCTCCTTGCACTTCTTTCTCAGGGCGTCGCGCTCTGCAACGATCTTCTGAATGTTGTTTGGATCCTTCTCCGGGGAGAACCCTCCCTTGCCAGATGCCCCACCACTCTTCATATTATTGTCCTCCGCCTCACGCAGCAGCGTCACCTCTTTTCCGAGATCATCGACCTTTTTTTGCAAATAGGGAATGTCGTTGCTCTTCTCCGGATCTATCTTGACGCTGTCCAGCCGGCATCTCTTTGACTGCTTCTCGATCAGCCGCTTTAGGTTCCCGTTTTCGGCCTCGAGGATGTCGTGGGCCTTGTTCATGTCGTCGATGGCCTTCTGTAAGTCGTTAAGTTCCTTCTCGTCCTGCGGAGTGATCTTGCCGGCATCGGCCAGCTCCTTGATCTTTTTTTTCAGGTCCTTGCTCTTTTGCGGATCATAGCGCTGGTCCATTATCCGTTTGATATCGTCACTCTCCTCTTTGGCATTTTTCAGTTTGTCGTCGGAATCGGCCAGCTCCTTCTTTAGCATTTTGTTCTTGATCATCAGATCCTTTAGGCGCCCAATTGTGTCGTCTGCGGCATTGATCAGACTGTCGCCCACCACCAGATTACTTCCATACACATCCTCTGGCCCTTTTTCAGCGCCCCTCGCTTTCTGTGAACCTTTCGAGCCTGGTGAACCTGAACCGCTCCCTCCGTCACTTGCCGACTTAACGGTGTTGCAGGCCACCAGATCGGCCACGAATTGTGACTTTCTATCATCGTTGGCTGACCACGACCTGTCGTCCACCGTCGACGGATAGGTCTTCAGTTTAACGCACGCATCGACGCACTCGAATTCCAAGGTTTCGTTCCTAAACGGCACGTGAAAGAACTCCCTCTGTGTGGAGAACGCCATGGCTAGGCAATCTTGGGTTTAACCAAAAAGAAATCCAATTTTAATGCTAACTCTAATCCAATCTAAATTTGAACTAAAACACGTCCGACATGGATTGAGTCTTCAATAATTCTATATTGCAAAACGAAAAACGATTACAAACACTGACCGATCCGGCCTAGCAAAGGCCTGGCATCTGACACACTGCCTGCTGTGCTGCGACGACTTTACAACTAGTTAACAATATTCATTCCCTTATTCCAGGCCCTGTGCTCGCCGCTCCGCCAGCGATTCGTCCGCAGGGTTCATGGAGGAGAAGCCACACGGCTGCATGGTCATGCTGGCTGTGCCCGAGCTGATAGTGCGCAGAGCACTGGAGTAGCCAGAGAGCTCGGCTAGTGGTGCATTCACCAGGATCATCTGAAAATGGATTAATGCCTTAAAAGATCCCACTGGGTCTTGAACATTTCTGAAACTCACTTTGTTCCGGTCACCCTTTGGTAGGACATCATTGATCAGGGCTCGTCGTCGTGAAAGATCTGCGATAATTCCAGAGATACGTTCACTGGGCGCCACAATTTGCAGGGCCATGATGGGCTCTAACAGTCGCGTTCCACTCGTGCTGAGCAACTGTCAAGCATTAACTAGTAAATTGATGATTATTACGATTATTAATGTTCTAATTCACCTTTTGGACACACTGAGCCGCTGTGGCCATAACGAAGGAGTCGGCGGTGCCCCGACCAACGGTGGCGTTGTGCAGACGAATCTGCGTCTCCACCACCTGTCCGCCCACGCGGGGTCCACGTTCCAAGGCACTGATGGAACCCTTTCGCAGAACCTGAATAATGCGTGGTCGCAATGTGTTGAGGTTCGGCATATTTTCCGGAGACTTATCTAAGCTTTTGTGGAAGAACAAAGACAGTCAGATTCGATTTGCAGAAGAGCTCTACTTTAGGTCACCTGAACAAGTCGCTTTGGTCCCTCACTAGCTCCAGTGTAATGCTGACATTTTGCTTGCTGCCAGCGATTTCCTTCTCCACGCTCAATGTGGTAATTGCGGGCGATTCAATGGTCTCCTTATAGGCGATCTGCAGAGGTCCCAGGTCGACCTCGATTTTGTACTCGCTCAGAATGCGCGACTTGATAATGTCCATGTGCAGCTCGCCCATTCCGCCGAGCACCGTTTGTCCAGTGACCGTATCGTAGCTGACCCGCAGACTAGGATCCTCGCGCTGCAGCTGCCGTAGGGCCTGCTCCATGGCCGTTTGTGAGGATACGCTGGGAGGTTCGATTGAGCAGAAGTACACAGCGTCTGGTATGGGCGGATCCAAGGCGAAGAGCTCGTCTGATACGTCCAAGTCTTCATCGTCCTCATCCTTGCTAGGAGTTGTGCCTAGACTTTGCCTCAAGCGTTTCTGAGCATTCTTCAGAGCTGACTGACTGGAGGTCAGCAGGTCGCCAGTCACTGTGGACTATGCAGTGGAAAATCTTGACTATTGAGTGTGTGTATTGAGTACTCCTTACCTTCAGGCCCGCACATATGACCACATCTCCGGCCTGCAGGGAACTGACCTCTCGATATTCGTCTGCCAAAGGCTCATAGAGTTTAGACACCACCTCCGCCTGGCCACGAGCAGATATGAGGCGCATGCCTCGCTTTATTTCGCCGCGCAGAATCCTCAGCAGCGTCAGAGGTCCTCGCTGCTTGTCGTGCACAATCTTAAAGACCTTGGCAGCAACCTCAGTTCTGCAATGCGAAGGCGTGCTAAATTTACAAGGATTACTCTTTAGGATTAAGCATTACCCGAAGCAATCGTAGATCTGATTGCGTTCCTCTGGCGCTGGCAGATAGGCATTTACGGCATCCATCAGCCGCTGAATGCCAACGTTTTTGTACGCAGAGCCCAGGAGCACTGGCACCACCTTCTGCTGACTTGTTGCCCGTCGAAGGGCCCTTTCAATTAGAGCGCCGTCAACGTTGTCAAAGCGCTCTGTGCTGATAACCACGTCAGCCAGTTCATCGTCCAGTCCCGACAGCGTGTCAATCAGTTCGTTTCGTCTCTCCTGCAGCTTGCGTAGATCATCCGATGGCTCCAGTTTGATCTTCTTGTAGCTGCGGCCGAGATCCTTTTGCTGCCAGCTCAATCTCTCCAGGGTAATGACATCATTAATGGCTGCGGGAAGTCCAGTTCGATTATATATACTTTTAACTCAGTTCATGGCCAATGCCAACCCAAGACACCATCCTCGCTCTTGACAGGATACTGCAAGCAAACGGGTTGCGTTTCCAGCTTCGCCTTCAGATCGTTGACACACTTCTCAAAATCTGCATCCGGACGATCCATCTTGTTCACAAATATCAGACGCGGCAGCTTGTGCTTGTCCGCTTGCGTCCAAACTGTCACTGTCTGGGCTTCCACGCCAGCCGTTCCATCCAAAACCACGACCACACCGTCCACGGCGTACAGAGATTGCTCCACTTCCATGGTGAAGTCAATGTGTCCGGGTGTGTCCAGCAGATTAATGCTAAATGGAGTGTCAGTGGGAAACTGGAAAGTAATGGAGACGAGACGAGTCCTTACCGGTGGCCATTCCAGGGAAACGTAACCGCGGAGCTACATATCGTTATGCCCCGCTCCCGCTCCTGGGTTAGGTAATCCGTCACCGTATTACCGCGATGCACTTCACCGAGGGCCCGCGTCTTGCCCGCATAGAACAGCATGCGCTCTGTGGTCGTCGTTTTGCCTGAAACGGGTTTATTTATCAGGTAACTTTAATGGAAAATAGCTTTTAAAGGCAGATCACTCACCTGCATCGATGTGCGCCAGAATCCCAATGTTTCTGATTTTGCTGCTGTAGTTTCGCTGTTGGATGTGGAAGGAGAGCTGCCGGAGCCACCTTTTGCGCTGTTGCAAGCCATTTTGCCAGGCATATTTAAGCATTTTCATTGATAAATTAACGAAAATACAAAACGGTTGCAGAACAAAGCTAAAATCAGCTGTTTAGAAGCCACAGTTATCGAAAAATGCCGCTAAACAGCTGATTGCAATCGAACCTTAAAGATTTTGCGGCTTGTAATTCGGGATTGTTAAATTTATTTCCCTCCTTTTTCTGGCAGTTTATGTTCTTTTATTTCATTTAAGCGTTAAGTGTATTGTGGTGTTCACTAAATAGTCCTTTAAGAATTCCTTTCCCTTAGTCCCTTTCGAAAAAAGCAAGGAAATAAGCGTAGAGCAATTTTAAAGTGAATTCTTTTTGTTACGAATTTCTTGATTAATTCAAAATGTCCACACGCCCGCGACGGGCAGCAGCCAGTAAACAAAAGTTGGTAGTTGAGCTTTCTGACTCGGAGACAGATGTTGAGTCCCAGGAGGCCGAAGAGTACCGACCACGAGAGGCGAATAACCGCAGAGTGGATCGCGCTGCCGATGGCTTGGCCGGCGGGTAAGTCGGATAACCCTCTCAAATTATGTGCTGAGTTAGCGTTTCACTAATAAGAGTTCCACACAACTTCAGGCGTAAGCGTTGGTCCACCTCCAAGGATGCAGCTGTCGGGGCCCCGGCTGCCAAGAAAAAGCGCGCAAAGAAAGGGAAAGAGGACGAGAACGCCTGCCCCAACGAGACCAATCCAGAGGCCCAGGACGAGGCACCTCCGCCACCGGTAACACAACCAGATGGAGCCGCCATCAGGCCGTCGACCACAGGCCGCAGCTCGTTCTGGGAGCGCCGCAAAGTGTGGAACATTCACGAGCTGTTGGCCGAGACGGAGAATATCCAGCCGCAGGCAGCCAAGAATATTGTGCAGCTGTTTGAGAACGAAAACACCATTCCCTTCATATGCCGGTAGCTCTGGTATTCATCCCTAAAACCAATAGATATCAACTTAAATATATATTTTTGTAGCTACCGACGAGACCTGGTGGACCACATAGCCCCCGATCGCCTGCGTGACATCCGGAACACGTACACGGATATTGTTGATCTGCGAAAGAAGGCCGAGAACATTGTTAGCCAGTTGGAGCGCGAAAACGTGCTCAATGCGGACATTCGGGACGAGCTGATGTGTGCCAAGACGAACGAGGAACTGGAGTTCCTTTACGCCCCCTACAAGCCGGCCAGCAAGGGTACTCTGGCGGAGCGGGCCAAAGCCCTGGGCCTAGAGGAGTACGCCGACCGACTGCTATACGGCTCAGCACCCAAAGTAGATGTCACATCGATTGTGGACCCAGCAAACGAGGCCTTGGCAACGGAAGCCCTGGTAATCACTGGAATCTGCAACATTATAATCCATAACATCAGCAAAAACACCAATGTTTTAGAGGAGATCCGAAGATTGTGAGCCTTCCCTTTTACGGCAACAGACTATGGATAATATTTATGTGTAATTTGGTTCTACAATTTCAGACAAAGTGTTCATCGCGTGTTTCTCAAGTGCAGCAAGGCCAAGGAGTCGGCGTCGTCCTCCAAAGCAGGCTCAAGCAAAACTAGCAGCAGCAAAGGATCCAGCGGCATTGTGGACAAAAAGTTGGACAGCTCAAAGTTTGAGAACTACTTTAACTTTCAGGGCGACATCAAGACCATAAAGCCATATCAGATGTTGGCCATCAATCGTGGCGAGAAGCACAAGTTCCTCTCGGTGAAAATCGAGACGAGTGACTACCTTAAACGGGACCTAATGCGCTTCATAACTGATCGGTACATGACTGAGGGTCTTCAGTATCCGCTTCGGAGGGAGGTCTTCAAGAAATCACTGGAGGAGTGCTATTCGAAGAAGCGTAAGAAGAGTTTGGTTTACTCTATACATCGTGTCATTAACCTAATCCGATTCCAGTGCAGCCTCTAATGTGCCGGCAGATTCGGGCTGATCTTAAGGAGAAGGCTCAGAAGGCAGCCATCGATGTGTTTGCCAAGAACCTGAAGCAACTGCTGTTGATGTCTCCCTTGAAGGGAGAGCGCATTCTGGGCATTGATCCTGGTTTTACCAATGGCTGCAAGCTGGCTGTGATATCCGAGACAGCAGATGTGCTGGACACGGGTGTTATCTATCCACACGGTGCCAGGGCCAACAGGCGGGCCGCCGAGCAAATGCTGGTTCAATTCCTTTCCAAGCACAAGTAGGTCTAAACGAGACACACTCACAAAATTAAGTTATAAGAGCGAACCTTTACCTTACCTTTACAGCTGCCAAATCATTGCTTTGGGCAATGGTACTGCCTGCCGCGAAACCGAGCACTGGCTGACTGACATGTTCCATGCCGGAATCCTGGACAGCCAAAGCATTCGCTACAGCATCGTTAACGAGAACGGCGCATCGGTTTACTCCTGCAGTGATGTGGCAGCTAAGGAATTCCCCAATATGGATACGAACGAGCGAAGTGCAGGTTTAAAATTTGTAATCTTCCATTTTGTATCCTAGCCTCCTAACCGATTTCTTATAGTTTCCATAGCACGTCGCCTAAACGATCCGCTGAGTGAGTACGTGAAGATAGAGCCGCGTCACCTGGGCGTCGGCATGTATCAGCACGATGTGTCTGAGAAGACCCTGACGGAATCGTTAAAAGATGTCGTCTCCGAATGTGTAAGCTATGTGGGTGTGGACCTCAACACCGCCAGCCTCAGTGTACTCAAGTAGGTATTAGGTAGTGAAGAGTCCTAGAAGAGACTTATTACTTTTCCCACCGCCACATAGGCACATTGCTGGACTGTCGGAAAAGAAGGCGGAGAAGATCATAGAGCACCGGTCGCAGAAGGGACCGTTTAAGACCCGCAAGGATCTTCTATCAGTGAGAACTATTGGCGAGAAGTCATTCGTCCAGTGCGCCGGCTTTGTGCGCATCGAGCCGCTCAGTGTTGGTGGGCGTCTGCAGAACCCCCTGGACTGCACCTGGGTTCATCCCGAAAGCTACAAAGTGGCGGACAGGTAGGTTTCCGCTTAATAATTAACTTTATTGTTTAACAGGGAGATCGGATCTTTACTGCCTCTGCCTCAGTCTCTTCTCCTCGACCGCCTTCTCCAGCACAGAGGTGTTGCTTGACTCTTTCTCAAAATCACAACCAATATCGAACTTTGTATTAGTATGAACATCACAGGGGTTGGAGGCCTGACACCAACATGGCAGATAGGGCTTTAAGGGATCCTTCTTATCGCACCGCTTGCAAGTGCAGTTCTCCATGCCGGAACTCATAAAGTCCTTGAAGTTGCTCTCCTTGGTCAACAGCGCCAAGTAGTCTTCGACGGAGTGCTCCTGCATGGGATCCATCAGTTCCGCCCAGGACTTCATCTTGACAATCACACCAAAATAATAGGTGTTCAGGTCTTCAATGGCTTGCATCACGCGGTCAAGTTCCACCAGAAAGGGGCTTTTCAGGGACCTGTCTAGTCTGGAAAGGCGCACCTCCAGCTCCGGCATGGAGTCGCGCATGTCCAGGAACGCTGTCATCAACTCTGTGCTAAAGGGTGCAACAGTTAGCGATTGAAATGGTTACTGTTTTAGGCATCATATTACTTGGACTCATTAACGGCGTTGTAGGCCCGCTGGAACTCGCAGAGGGCCCGCTCCTCGGTCATTCGACTGAGATACTCGGGATACAACTTGGTGCAGCCGGTTTTGCTGGCAAGAATGCGATAGCGTACACCGTGGTACCGCATCTCCTTCACTTTCTGGATCTGCAGGGGCCTGGCCTTCGCCAGAACTCGCGTCAAGTTGCTCAGTTTTTGATCAAGGACGAGGATTTGCTGGTGAACGCACTGCTCTAGCTGAAAGTCGCCGCGGGTGTAGGGATTCTTGCAGTGCTCGAAGGTGGGCTCTAGCAAGTGCAAAGGAATGACCGAGCCACGGCAGGGTGGCGGTAGAGGACGACGCCTGTATCGCTCTGGCGGATACTCCCAGCAGACGCCGAGTCGCGCTTGAAGCGGCATGGCAATTGGATGGTCCCAACAGGCCTTATATACGGGACTCTCGTTGTGCCCGTAGATGGCTTTATCGCCGCAGAAAGGGGGCTCAGCACCGCAGAGGATTTCGGTTACCTTGCCCGTCGCCATCGGCGGTGGATAGTGCCAGCGCTCGTCATATTGGCGCTTCAGCTCTGCAAGCTTCGACATTACGATAATGGGAAATTTCAATATGCGAAAATTCTAAGATCCAAACCAATTTTGTGTTTCCAGTATTGTTGCGGAATGTGAAATGAAGCTGACGGATATAGGCAAGGCTAGCTTTATAGCACGTATCAAGGAGTTTGCCGCCTCGCAGCCCAAACTAGATCGTATGGCCAAGCAACACAAGCTGCCCATGGAAAGGGTGAGTGAAGTCATAGACAGGGAGGATCTTCAAATATTTTCGATTACCTTTTTTATTTTGTTGCAGTTGGAATTCGTGTTGATTGCTTTGCAGCGTGAATTGCTGCAAGATTATCGTGCCGATCTAGACAAGCGGCCGCTTTTCAAGCAGGGCCTAACACGGCTGGATGAGCTCAGCATGGGCGATGTGGTGACCGGTAAGTGGTGGTCGTTAATGGATTACCTTTAAGCACGCAACTGAACCAATCTGTCTGCTCATTTTAGGTGCGGTGACTAACGTAACCCAGTTCGGCGCTTTCGTGGACGTCGGCGTAGAGCGCGATGGGCTGATACACAAGAGCCACATGAACAACAGTGAGTTAAGCATCGGCGATCGCATTGTGGCATCGGTGGTAAAGGTGGATTTGCAGCGTCGCCAGTTAGGCCTGCGGCTGGAGAACATGCTGGAGGAGACAGACACCTCTTTCACCTTCAAGACGGAGCCGGAACAGTGAAAACAAACGACTGACACTTTATGGTTTTGGAAGTATTTAATGAGTCATATCGTAATTGTTGGTTTGCTCACAGGAGCATTCATATATATACTATATATAGATCATATATATGTATACGTGTATATGCATACATAGTATAACGGCTTTCCTAACTGTACTCAAAGCTTATCTGTTAGTAATAAATGTTCACATAAAAATCACCGTTCTACGATTTCCTCTTCATCGCTCTACAAATGGGTTCAAGTTCTCTTAAATGAAATGCAAAGGGTGATTTATTGCTTTAAAAATAAGTGTGTTTCCTTCGAAAGCCATCTTAAAAGAGGTTTTACCAAATAAATATACAATATGCATTCATTTAGGCGCTTGGTTTGCTTCTGATGCGATTTCTTAGCTTCACATCAGTTGGTTTGTTTCTGTTTTTGTTTCGAATTTATTGCCGTTTCAGTAGAGTTGTTAAAAATAATTATAAACAATGTTATATTATCTGCATTTACATAATTACACAATACAATATAATATATTATAATATATTCAAAAATATATATGTATATGGTGTATTTAAACTTATTGTTCCTCCATACTCCTGCTCCTCACCAGGCCGTACTCGATATCAATTTCATATTCTAGCTACATGGACATGTCGCGTAATCAACCGATAATTGTTTGTGTAAATAAATATATTTGCCCGTACATAATATTGGAGTAAGTGGGTAATGTAATGTGATCCTGCATAGCAAAAGGCCAGTAAACAAGTCGTACGCAAAGCATATCAAGTGGTATGGTAATAATTGCTCAGAGTAATGCTAATGCTCCTTCTCGTCCTCGCTGCCATCTGCCTTGCGCAGAGTTATTCAATAATTTATAATTTTTATTTTTATCATTTATAATGATAGCATAGGTAATGATGTAAGTATTGTTTATCAACTCTCGTAATAATAAGTCTATGTGTGTATAAGCAGTTTTCATTTTTTTCGTTCTTCGTCAGCAGCCATCCAGCAGAAGAAAGTATAATTTAAATAAGTCGAATCGAGCGTATTGCGTACAACGGATGAAACCGATATCATCGTGGGACCCTAATTCGAGTCCTTGAGATTGAATTTGTATTTGAATTTCAATTTGAATTTGGAAAATCTTCCTGCCAAATGTGTTTCGATGAACGACCTTCAAAGTTACATTGATTCTCCTTTGTAGACTTTTCAAATTCTCGGTTACACTTAATTATCGAGTGTGTTCTCCTTGTTGGTAGTCTAGTCCAACTATCTCAAATGATCGCTTTTTAACTCGCTCCTTAACGGTTACAGTTACAGTTAAAGTTAAAGTAATTGAAGTGCACAGATTCCGAATTTCTTCAATGGCAAACACGGCACAGCCGCAACGCTTGAGTGTACGTACAGTGTTCGAGTGTACGAGTGTGTGTGGAGGTGGAGGTGTGTGGTGCTGAGTGTATGCGAGTGTGTTGATGTGCTCCCGGCGGAGGAGGCAGCGTGTGGCATTTCGGAGTATTCTATTCAGATTCGTTCGTGTGGCAGTGCCTGCCCGCTCCTGCTTCTCTGGAGGGAAGACAAAAAAAAAGAGTTACATGCTTGATCGGGATGTTTATGGAGAGGAAGTCCGATATGATATATTGAAAAAATCGTACGTTTGATTTATGGAATTTTTAAATATCGAAAAATATTGAAGTCAACGTCAAAGTGTTGATATTACCGATAAATATCCGTAAAATTGTATTGAATTTGAATTTTTTTTTCGATATGTTGGCTCGATATATCAAACAGTAGGTATATATACCGACTTCCCCGTCAGATTGCAATCGGGATTACGTGGGTCTGGACTTACCGGTGGCCAGGATGCGCAGGATGCGGATGTGTGGGAAGTGTGTTTGTGTGTTGGTTGGTGGTATGCGAGTTGGAAATGATCGAAATCAAGAGCGAAACGAAACGAAATTATTTCTTTTTCTTCTCTTTTCTGCAAGTGTAGAACGAACGGAAAGGTAAGCGGGATTAGCAATTGTGATTCGAAACAAAACAAAGGTATCTGATGGGTGAAATTCGTATACAGTATATATATATAGGTTCGCACTAAGCCAAGCTGGACACTGTAGAGTTAACGAGTTAAACATTGGGTATTTGGCATTAGCCTGCTCACATTCAAGACACAGGTACGGGTCGGGTCAGGGCATTTACAGGGAGAACCTCTCTTGTAGCGACGCTAGCCTCCTGCGTGCTTCGTGTGCTGTGCTGTGACTGTTGCTGTTGCTGCTGTTGCTATGGAGCATAAATCTTTGCATGAGACTAAGCTGGCTAATGGCTTTTCGAATAGAGCAAGCGCCGCCAGAGGGGGCTGCTGCAGCAGCAGCAGAAGACATCGAGCCATCTGTAAGATTGAAGAATTCTTCCATTTGGATTTTGCTTTTGAACGGGTGTGAGTTGAACGCAATTGAACGGGGTAACGAAATGCAACGGGGGCAACGATTAACAGCAACTGGTTTGGGGTCCACCTAGGGTCCGTCGCCGGGTTAGCATGAGTCGCATGTGGGTGACGTGTGTTTTTTGGGTTTGTTTAACAATCGGTTAGGGTGAGTGTGTGTGGTTTTTGGGGTGTTTGATGAGTTCAATCGATGATATTTTCTGCTGGGTGTGTGCGGCCTTGTAAAAATGGTTTTATGCTATTTGGTAGGTGAGAATGTGGCTGGTGTATTTATATTAAGAATGCTTATAGCTTAGGTTTAAACGCTAAACGACTGCTACTGATAATGAACCACATTTCGTGTTTTTCTACATATTTCTTCGCTCAATTTCATTTATAAATATATATATGTATATTGTAACGCCAAAACTTCGGTCAGCTACAAGTGCTACAAAAAACAGTTTGTCTATAGTTCTACGGTTCTATTCATATCTTGAACCGAATGCCTTCGTTAGTTTCTAACTACGTTCCTAAGTATCATTTACGAATTGTTCAGTGAGTTTTCACAGCATGTGGTGTGGGTGTGGTTGTGGTTGGTTGCCTTTAAAATAAAACCATTATTCGCACAAGAACTAATTACATTAGGGGGCTGATCTGGTCTTCGTCTCCACGTGGTTTTAATTGCCTACGCGCAACACTTAAGTCTGGGATTCAGTTATTGTTTGTTATACGTAGTTATTGTAGTTAAAACTATTCAAAATAAAGGTTATACATCTGTGGGAATGAAACGAAGAGAACAACAACACACACGAAATATATATTTACACAGAGATGGGGAAACACACTAGATCAAAATGGTACAGTAATGCCAGCAACACAACAAAACACAGCAGCAAAACGAGTCCCGGAGCAGGTATTTCCAACAGATATTGGTCGTCCCCGAATCCCGGGGAACTCTGCGGAACGAACAATACAGGATTAAGGGAGTCTCGGGGAGCACACAAAACACAAAATAGCAACACAAGCAACAGAAAAGAAAAGATAGGATGCGAACAGAACAGAGGGCCGATCGGAGAGCGATCGCTTAAACCACACAAGCTGAGAAAACTCCCATTACGCGTCAGCCAATGTCCTGCTGCACATTGCCGGAGGACGAAGAGCTGCTGCTGCCGCTAGGGCGTTGCTGCTGACTGTACCTGTTCGTTGGCGGTGCCTGCTGCTGCTGTTGCTGCTCCTTCGGCTGCTGCAGGTTAATACTTTGCGGCGTGGAAGGCGGGCATGCGGTGGTGTTGCCCACTGGGAATGTGTCGGCCTCTTCGTCGTGCGCCGCCGCCTGTGCTGGCTGTTGGGCCTGTAGCTCCAACTGCTGCTGGTCCGCCAGCAGCTTGGCGCTCAATATGCTCACGTAGGTGCGGTAGCGACGGATCTGAAGGATACGAAAAGTTAGATTGGGAAGATTTAGAAATGAACTACCTTTACCTCGTACTGCAAGTAGCTCTCCTTCTCCTTATAGTTCTGCAGAGGCAATCCCTTGCTGGGAATCTGACCCTTCTTGTGCTCGTTTAGCTCCTGCTCCAGCTGGGCCAATTGCAGCTCATGCGACTCAAGCTGCTCCTTCTGCAACATGAACGAATGCAACATTAGTTGAAAATAAGCGAGCAGGAAAATTCCTTTCTAGTACCCACCAGCATCAGCTTGGACTGTTTGCTGGGCAGAAGCGGGCGCTGGAACCTCTTTTGACTGCCCACGCCGCCCTCGAGAGGTGGCGCCGAAATGGCCGCGCACACATAATTAATCGTTTCCACCCACGACTGGAGCTCCTTGGAGTCGCTGGTCTGGAAAAGATACTCGGCCTGATCGGCCGTCTGCAGACGGAACACATGTTGCTTCTTGGTATAGTCGTTGGCCTTGGTGGCCAGTGCGTGATGTATGCGTATTGCATTGTGCAGATTGTCGGACATCTGTGCGATGGGGATAATTGTTAAAATATATACTTCAGCCCTTGTTTCGCCATCAACTCACTTGACTCTTGCGAAAACCGTGTTCGTCTTTGTGCAGATACAACACAAGATCACGCAGCGTGCAGTAGAACATCTTCCAGGACCGTTTTCCGAAGGGAGCTGCAAATACGACGACAGAATATTAGCATGAGCGCCTTTGGCATCGATGTATGTATATATTTGTAGAATGAGACTCACTCTTCTTGGAGCTGCTGTCGTAGCAGCATTTACGCATCACATAGCCCTTTTTGTATTCCACAGCCGTAGCCAGTTCTGGCGGATCGAGGAAGGGATTCTGCCCCACATTGCCCAGAGCATTGTTGTTGGCTCTCTGTTGCTGCTGCAGTTCGGCCGCATCCTCATCCCTGAAAGGTTAAATAATTATTAAAATATCAATCTATGTTTGTAAAGACTTCAGAGCTATTCGTGGTTCTAGTAGAGCTAGTTCCTACTTACAGCGCCCATTCCAGCGGCTTGGTTTTGATGGCCTGATATAGAAACTTGAGGACATCCTTGGGGAAGTTCTCGCCATCGTTGAGATCAGCCAGGTTGTCAACAAACTCGGCACAGCTCATCTTGCGATTGATGTTGGCACCGTGAAGGTCCGTATTCAGCAGCATTATGGCACAGGTGAGCGTGTGCACGGCGTCCTGCGAGTTGAAGGTGCCCGGATTGCAGTCGAGGAAGCGCTTGGAGAAGTGCACCAGCACCCGCTCCCGTTCCTGTGTTTCGCCGGACAGCGAGAATTGCTGCAGGAACTCGCGCAAGGCCTGGTCCAGTGACTTTTTCTCGAAGGTGAAATACTTCAGATACTCATCGGCCACCGCCCGACTGAAGTCGTTGCTGTGGAAATAAAAGAAAATGTCCGGATTGGAAATGTTACCGTGGGGATTAGGCTTAAGATGCTCACTTTTTGCTGAGGTGTCGCGACACGTCGCTCTTCTTGAAACCGTCGAGGGAGTGCAGTCTTTTGGCCAAACGAATGGCCGAGGGCATGTCGACCGCCTTTGGCGAGTAGTGGTACGAGTGGAGCGACTCCACATCACTGCCATCGTCGGAGACGGGCGGCGATCCATCCCGCAGTCCGATGGCCGTCGTGCCTAGCGGTTCGTCCGTCAGCGTGATCACATCCTCTTCAGAGCGACCGTTGTTGCCGCCGCCACTGCTATTGCTGTCCAGGCCGCGAACTTGGATGACCACCTTGTGCTCGGACTGCTCCCGGTCGCGATCCCTCTCCCGCTCCCTCTCGCGCTGCTGCTGCTGCTGGGCTCGCAGCTGCTGCTTGAGCTGCTGGCGCTGCAGCGCGGCCGCGTCCGAAACGAGAATGGTTGAGTCCGAGTCACTGGGATCGCTAAGTACCATGCCGCCTAGAATATCGCGAGAACTCAATAAATTATCGTCGTCTTGGTAGTCGGGACTAGAAATATTCGAAATGGCCTCTGAGACGCTCTGATCGTTGTTGCCACCACCACCAGTTACACAACCACCACCACCAGCACCGCCATTGCCACCGTTGTTAGCGCCTGGGCAGCTGAGCAGACCGGGCATCCCGCTGGGCGGCTGCGCGACCTGACCGCCCTGCTCCCGCTGCTGTTGCTGTTGCGCGGATGTGGGCCCATTGCTGCTGCTACCCAGGCCCAGGGCACCCTTAGAGCCCGACGAGGACATCACCGACGAGGATACCGACGTGGGCGAGGCCGGACTGCCCACAGCCGAGTGCTGGGGTGACGAACTAATGGAACTTGAATGTGAATTTGAATGCGATTGCTGACCGTAGAATGTCTGCTGCTGCTGCTGTTGTTGCTGTTGCTGCTGCTGCTGCTGTTGCTGCTGCTGCTGGAGATGCTGCTGGTGTTGCTGCTGCAGCTGCTGTTGGTGCTGCTGGAACTCCTGCTCCTGAACCTGTTGCTGTCGCTGTAGGGCCGCCAATTGGTGCGGCTGCAGTGGCGCATTATAGGTCCACACGATGCGATCGCGATCCGATGCCTAGGATGTGCAACAAACCAGGGATTAGTGACAAAGAAATAGCAAGTAAATCAAATATTGTTTTTTTTATATGTATATGCTCTATGGATTTTATGTCAGATCTCGAATTTCCATTGGCCGGCCTCTGCCCAATCTCCCAACGGGCGGGAGGAGTCCTAACAAATTTTCCGAGTGCCGGAAGCGTTCGGTGTCTGTGTCTGTGTCCGTGTGAGTGTGGATACAGGCTGTTGGGGTGTTGTTCGAGTGTGTGTGTGATTGACAAGCGTTATAGAGTGGCGATGTTCTTTTGCTCTCTTCTACATACAAAACTCTTTCCAAGCGCAGGCACAAATCAAAATAAGCAAAATCGGAACGCAATCGAAATGAAAAGTCACATTAATCAGCATGCCAACTATCCGAATGGCAACCTTTTTGCATAATATATAGTTTAGTTTGCTGCTGCAGTTCATCGTTCTTGGAACAGTGGCCGTTGCACAAGTTGCTGGGGTTTCGCTGCACTCGCCGACGCAGTTGTTGTTGTCGCCGGCCTTGCTGCTGCTGCTGCTGTTTCTTCTGCTGCCGCTGTTGCTGTTGCTGCGGTTGTTGTTCCGCTCACCCTCGTTGTTGTTGGAGGCCAGTGACGATGAGGAGGAGGAGTTGTTTACAATTACAGTGGCCATCGACTAGAAAGCTCACGGGGACAATAAATTGCGCATATCAAATCGATGCGAGAAGAGTAGCCAAAGTAGGAAACAAGAGAATGGAGAACGGAGAACGTAGAACAGAGAACGTAGAATCGAGAACGGAGAAACGAGAAAATGAAAAGAAGAAAGAAACACGAAACCAGAGAGTAAGATAGACAGAGAGTAGTTTAGTAGTAAGTATAAGTAATTAGGTGAAAAGTTTAAAGTAACAAGTGATCAAGAAATAAGGTGGCTCTAAGTCTAGATCTATATATAGACCTAGGTATAGGTCTAGGTCTAGGAAGGATGGGATGACCATCAAGTTAGCAGGGCAACTTTGGAAAATCAAAATTTTGATTATGCCATAATTTGCCGTTAATTATCCGTTAATTATTCGTGAAAGAAACAAATTTGCCGTTCAATTTTTTGTCCTTTTTTTTTGATGTCCTGCTAACTTGATATCAAGTTAGCAGGGCAACTCCTGAAATCCTTGACTTTTCCAAAAATTTTTT